>JAHWFP010011254.1:0-19759 GCA_023313725.1 Lithobius niger | reverse complement strand
AACTCTAAAAATCTTTAAAGCCTGAAAATTACAAAAAAAACAACATTCTGGGGGTTCCCAAAACTGGAGGAGTCGTGCAAATGCTCTGTGGGCTCTCACATTGTGATAATGACGAATCGTTAGCTGCACTCTAAAAGCGTTGGGCACTCTTGCAAATGTTATATGAGCTTTCACAATGTGAAAATGACGAATTGTTAGTGGGCTGTAGCAATTGCTTTATGAGCTTTTGCATTGTGAGAATGACGAATTAGTAACATTAAAGGTGTCTCGGAAGTGCAAATGCTATATGAGCTTTCACATTTTAAGAATTACGAATTGTCAACATTAAAGGGGTCTTGGGAGTGCAAATGCTACGTGAGCTTTTACCTTGTGATAATAGCAAAAATGTTTCATCGTGCCCACAAGCTTTAGGAGATGTCACACCATGAGCGTGTTGATAGCTCAGTGGTCTTTCCTTTCAGATTTCGTATGTATTTTTTTTCCTTTCCAATTATATTGCTTTTAAAAAAAGTCATCATGGATTCTTGTTTAATTATTCTCTCCAGCAAGGACTTTGATTTGAGAATTAATCTATATACTCCCATTCACTTGGACCCTGAAAAAGTTACGAATTGGCTTTGCTGAATTTAAACTTATATAACAACATTCAGAACATTAGAACATTACAACATTAGTTGATCTAAGATAGACCAACTTAAGGCGTGTCAATAATCCGAAATTGCTCATCTGTTGGTGTTCCGATTAGGTGCTTTCAGTTTAGTGCATCTGGTGAGTGCTGCTAATTTTGAACTATAAATGTGGCAAGAACACTTTGAAGCAAATGGCATGGTTAAAATGCATTGTGGTTGCTGTAAACGTCAACTGAAACTTGTGTTCACTTTCGTTTGGTGGAGGTGGCCACGTTGAAATTTTATATTGCCTAATACAAATTTTGGTGCTGGTTCGATCCTGAAACTGGATTTTTTAATTTTTTTTTTAATTATAATTTTCTATATTTTTCTATTTGACAATATGGAAAGATTCTTGCTTCCCGATTCTATCTGCGGCAGGGGTAGGCAGGGTAGGTTCGAACCCAGTCAAAATTTTGTTTTAAATAGACGAAAAACTATGTATTTTGATATCATGCAAACTCCGATGTCGTCTGAAGAGAGGAGTCGTAGTACACTTTTATCTGCTAAATCTGGTGCAGGCCGATCAGGAGACACCACGAACGTTTCATCGCTTCACGACCTTTCTTCCAAGTTACTAAACAAATTACAGGACTTTAGTCTAGAAAAAGATCCTCGACCTTGCAGAGCTAAATGTTAAAGTAGACACAACTGCACAGCTTATAACGGACTCCTTATAAGAAACATTTGCTGTTTTCAAGTCCAGCTTTGAGAACTGGTCGTGTAATTTTTTTGCCAAACAAAAGCAAATCTTGGATGACTATGTCGAGGATCTGGTGCAAAAGCTTGGTGAAAAACTGGAGGTGAAGGCTGATAACATCCTGAAGTCATTAAACGTAAACTTGCTTGAGCGTGATCCCTTGGAGCAACAAGAAACTACTGCCAGTGGGTCGGGAGAGATAGCCAAATTGTCTGTTAAACTAATCTAACAGGTGATAGAAAGCTAACCGTTGTATCCGCCCATGTGGACCAGGATGAAGCACCTGCTGTGTGTGAGAACACCCCTGCAATTTTGACCAACCATGAAATGACAAAAAATATAACATTCATGCGTTGTACCCACCAGCACAAACGAAGAAAACCATCGACACCTAAACCTCCAAACCGTCAAGAGGAACATTTTGACCTAATCCAAATGTTTCCACCCTTTGCAATTCCAAAGAGTGTGAAAAATATTTAAACTATGCATGCAATCCACAATCCAGTCTAACTGTTGGAAATGATGGTCCCAACTGTAAACAAAGTAGTGCAACACGGGTGCAGCATTGGTTGGAAAAATCAACTATTATTGGAGACACTAACGTCCGTAACTTAAGGGGCAGCTGCCAATCAAATTCGCAAACATGGACGATCCCAGGGATGAAAGTGGAGGAGCTACAGACTAAATTACCTGAGCTCTTGAAGGCAAGTGATCATAACGGATCATTCGTCATATGTGCTGGGACAAACAATGTAGGGACGCTATCCCCAAACCGTATTGCAATAATCCTAGCGGATTTCTCTTCTTCCTTCAAGCATGCTTGCCCAAATCACGCATTACCCCAATAGGACTATTCCCAAGACTAGGGAGAGAAAATCGTGAAATTGACCTCCAAGTGATGCATATAAATTGCCTTGTTATGAAAATGTATGTTGAGCAAAACATTTCCTTCCTATCCATGGACAGCAAAATTATTCACGACACAAACTCTCCTAGCCAGAGACAATATACATCCTACATCGTGGGGGAAAGTCGGTGCTACAACAGAAGCTTGCCTTGTTACATGTTCCATCGGAAGACGGGTGATGTAATTGGGAAACCACCCAGTGTTGAATCTGATTCTTTAATTACATGCGGCACGTCTCTGCAGACAGTTTCCTGTGCCATGTTCAATGCACGAAGTGCTATTCGCAGTATTGGTTGTTTTTATGATTTGGTCGAGGTCGAATGTTTTGATTTTTTGTTGTTGTAGAGTCATGGGTTCATTCTGATTTTACTGACGCTATGGTTGCTGACCGAAAAAAGTATGTAGTTGTGAGACGTGATCGTGGTAGTCTTGGTGGAGGATTATTAATTCTTCACCGGGTGGAGATAGCTGCAGTGTTGGTGGATGTGTCAACACTGGTAGAGGGGATGGTTTTAGCGATACCAAATTTTAATATTAGTTTTAATCTCTGTTTTCCTCCCGATAGCAGATATGAGGATGCGGTCATAAATATGTGCCACTTCATGGCCGATTTCCTGAATGAGGGTCATTCCAATGTGCTGCTGGGAGATTTTAATCTCTCCACTGTGGATTGGCGTCTAAATCGTTCTATTGACCCTTATCACCACCTTTTTCTTGAGTTGCTAGCACCACTTGGTATTTCCAGCAGGTTCACAAACCTACTCGTGGATTAAATATACTTGATCTGATTTTCATGGGTGATGATCGTCTCCTCTTTGATCTGAGGGTTGGGCCACACGTTGGTAATAGTGACCATTGTGTGGTGACTTTTAAACTGAACCTTGCACAGTGTCGTACTGCTCACGACCCAAGAAAGGTGGGCCATGCGGATCACCATAATAATGACTTTCGGGCACTTAAATCTCCATTGGAAGGTTAAATTGGGACGCCCTTATTTTTTTCTGTGCATCCACAAATACAAGATGCGTTGAATTTTTTTTTCAGATATTCTGACCAGCTACATTAATTGTTGCAAAACTCTTACTCCTAAAATCAACGTACGAGGTCACAATTACCAACCAAAGTTCTTCAGTAATATGAAACGCCAAAAACTTAAACAGTGGAAGCATTACAGTGCTAACCGCAATGAATTAATGGTATTGACCAACAACACTGCTAGGAAATTGTACTCTAACTCACTTGAAGCATAACACGTTTTATGGGAGAATATGGTTATCCAGGGTAGCAACATCTCGACCATTTTTAAGTTCTACCACCAGAAAACTAAATCTAACAACCTCTCGAAGGCTGAGGCATTAAGTGCTATTTTTGCATCAAATTCTCTTATAGACGATGGTAATCAAAATCTTCCCTTACCCCAGATCTTCATCGTTAGTCAAAATTGTAGCGTGATAAACTTTGACAGGGCAGGTGTATTTTATACATTGAATAAACTTAAACTAAGTTTGTCGTGCGGACCTGACGGTTTTTCCGCTTTTCTGCTCTAGCAGATATCTGCCGAAATTTGTTATCCACTTGCTAATCTCCCGGATCTCCCGGAGATCTGGAAATGTGCCTACGTTGTCCCTATATTTAAAAAAGGCTAGCCCTCTGACCCCCTTAATTATAGGCCGATAGCCCTCACATGTGTAATTTGCAAAGTTATTGATGCCGTCATTAGAGACTCACTTATGCAATTATATATCTGGAAGAGTTTTCCATTTTGGGACCCGACCAATTTGGGTTTCGCCCATGTATATCGGCAAACCACCAACTGCTTTGTACTCTAGACAGGTGTACTAGCGCGTTGGATGTTGGAGCACAGAGCGATATTGTGTGATCTTAAAAAGGCATTCGAGTCAGTGATTCACAGAAAACTTATCTCAAAGCTGAGTGGGTGTGGAATCAGTGGTCCTCTTCTTAATTGGCTAACTGCTTTTTTTGAAAAATCATTCCCAACAAGTAACCATTGAGCGTATTCTTTCTACTAAGGTCGGGGTACCGTTTGGGGTCCCACAGGGCTCGGTGCTAGGGCCTCTTCTGTTTTTGATGTATGTAAATGATTTGACTTTGACCTTTTCATCACCATATAGAGTTAAATTTGCAGATTACATCAAAATTGGGACTGAATTGTTGGCAGCCGGACCCTCACTTGCACTCGGGGAAGAGATTGAAAATGTCCTTCTTTGGTCCACAAATTAGCAGTTACCATTATCTAGCTTGAAATGCCAGTCCTTCCATATTGGATCCGATTCCCCTGACTATCATTATCTACTTTGGGGCAAAACTCTCCCAGTGGTAAAGGAAATACGTGACCTCGTTATCTGATTTTCATCAGATTTGAAGGAGTCCTTACACTGTTCGAAGGCATTCTGCCGTTTGGCTGTGGTTAACCGTTGCTTCACCTTGGGAAATCTCACGACTAAGGTATGGGCATTCAAAGTTTTCGCCCGCCCAATTCTTGAGTACGCCACAACAGTTTGGTCGCCTTACTTGGTGAAAGACATCGACCTAATTGAGTCGGTGCAGAGGAGATTCACCAAACGCCTCCGTGGAAGATGTTGACCATCTGGAACGTATTTCCAGGGCAGGCCTTGAACTGTTGAAACTTCGTCGACTGAGGTTTGACCTTATTTTAACGTATAAAATACTGCATAACCTTATTTCGGTTCATTACCCCTCTTTGACCTTGCCCGTCGTCTTCATAATACCTGTGGTCATCCCTGGAATCTTGTGGTTCAGGGGTCTCGGCTTGACTGCAGAAAAAATTTCTTTGCCTTACCCCTTTTATTAAGAGAGTTTGTTAGTTTCCCCACCACGAAAAAATGGTCAATATTAGTGCTCACAACCCGTTCAAAACTGCAACTAACAATGGTTATTTTTTTCTTTTGTATTTTTAGCCTATTTTGGATGATAATTTATTAACATATATTTTTTAAAATTTTATTACTTATAATGTATGACAACTGTCCATCTCCCTTCCTGTACCTTTCCTACACTTCTGACGATACCATCGGGGACCTTTGTGTCCCTGGCAGGTCTAACCTTGGTGGTAAAGCAGTCATGACCCTACCCTACCCTACCCTAGCCTTCACTTTTCCATCCTTTTGGCTATGCTATTTTTGAAACTAGTTTTATTTTTAACTCATTCACATGGTTTTAATTTCTGCTTTTGAAAAATCATCCTACTTTTTACTAGCATATAGTTAATGCTCTCTCCCTTTTAGGCTGGCATTCAGCAACCTCTTGGGTCCTTGCCAGTCCTGTTGCTCCAGCAACAAATTATTTTATTTATTTATTACCTCAAAAAATAACGAAATCCAATACACGACAGATGCTGGCGCTTCCTGGCAGAACGTGTTAGTCATCCCGAAGCTTACAAAATCGAGGATTTTAATAAATTTCTCAAGTCGGCGATAGATGCAATTGGTTACAACAAGGAAGCCATTAGGATTCTTCCAATTCTAAACACTTTAAGAACCGATTTGATAATTACCGATCCGAACTACTGCTTATCCTTTTCTGGTGTCAAGAATTTAGGTCCAGTTTTGGCGTTTGATTAGGTCAACTAGTTTAGAAGTCGAGAAAGTCAAACTACAGTCGTCATTATCAGCGTAAATACAATTTCCATGTACGTTGACATCATCGGTAATTCTTACATAAACAACGACACTCAGCCCACTTTATACTTCTTTTATTTCAATTCACCGCCCGGTTTCAGAATCATAGAGTCCCCTCATAATTACTACCAAATTAATCAGAATATAAGAGTTGGTTTACTTCGCAGACCAACGAGCTGTTGGATTTAAATGGTGAGACGCTCACGGTGCATCTTCATTTTAGATCTACAAATTAAAGAAAAAAGGATAAAAATGCTTGTGTTTGGAAAAAAAGGGAAAGGACTCTTTCGTAATTTTAATTCTAATAAAAAAAAACGGTTTGATGCCTAGAAAGGAAGCTGTCATCAAATTCATAACAACGCCCAGAAAATGAGCGTAGTAGAAGATTACTTAAAATCAACGAACCTTTGGTGTATGATTCCTTGGTCGAGTCGTACAGGTACCACGAATGCAATCCAATTGTTGGCACCAATCTCAAAAACGTAAATTCTGAAATTAACATACAGGTCGAAAACCAAGATTTATTTCTGCACGTTGCCAACAGTTACCTCCTGATTAAAGGGAAGTTGCTGAAGGACGATAACTCAGCTTATGCCGAAGCTGACGTAGCGGCGTGGATTAATGCTGCTGTCATGTTTCTGTTTTCTAATATCAAATACCATCTAGGTCATAAACGAGTTGACGAGTTAAATTACTCGGGATTCGGTAATCTGATGAAAGGAATGTTCACTTATGGTTCAGCCGAGCAACCGGCTTTTCTCAGCCAGTGCTGGGCGTTGGATAGTGCAGCTTCCATGGATGCCAAACTAACCAACAACTTGGGATTCAAACAGCAGCACACGTTCATCATCGTTGAAACAACTCCCAAGGGTAGCTTTACCTTCGCCATCCTGTTGAAACACGTCATGGGAGTTTTGGAAAATTGCGATAAGCTAATCTATGGAACTAAGCAGGTGCTCACACTCATGTGAGAGAGCGACACAAACGCCATCTTCAAAGCAGTGGCCACGGCCAATGGCAAAGTCGTTCTGAATAGCATTTCCTGGCATGTTCCCCACATCATGGCTTCGGACGAGCAAAAACTTAAACTGTACAATCTCATCGACCACGGAGCGACAGAGGATTTAAAATTCAGGCACTGGCATTACGATAGCTGCGAGCTCTCTCAAAACACCAGCTTCACCTAGCGCATGCTGGCTACTTCTGCGGTCGAGAAACATAGGTGGATAGTTCTAGCATTTCAAACTAACAGGTACGACTCCTTACTTAAAACCTCAGCCGTGTTCAACCACTGCAGTATGCAAGACGCTCACGTGACTTTAAATTCCGAGCGTTATCCGTTTCTCCATTTGAACTCTAATTATGCCATTGGAGAGTATGTCGACTTGTACAGAAAGGCGTAATAATTTAGGCAGCTGTGTTACGACATCAACGACTCCTGCCAGCCTCAGCTAACTACAATGTATTTTTCGATGTGGAAATGGCGTAAACCAATTAGTCGGCGAGAAAAGTAATGGCGGGGGGGGGGAGTCGGTTTTAAGTTTCTGAACGTCCGTTGCCATAGTGCTGATATGAGGATAATTTACCACATCTTCAGGTTCGATAGCAACTCTTATTTTAGTTATACGCTTGCTTTGCATATCGTAGTTGTTGTCAGGGATTAAAACATATCCTAGTCCTGGCTGTCCTCTCGGACCGACTCCCATCACTTCACCCCTTCCCCCCCTCGTCCTTTTCAATGTTTTTTCAAACTCATTGACTGACATCCGTTTTTTAAATATGAGAAATTTCAAAATGTGCCAAACCATCGATGAGGCTTGGCACTTTAGGCTAAATATTTATGTATATAATAAAAGGAAGAACCTGAAAATAAATAATAACCTCAAAATATCTCAACCATCTTGGCAAACGAATCTTTCCAATCTTTTCCAAAAAAAACTTGCTGAAAGTCAAGAACAAGAACGGTACAAAGATTAATAACAGTGTAAAGTTTTCCTTGTCTCCTTCCATTCAGTTTCAAGATGTAAAGGGTTCGGGGACTCCCGTTTGGACAAAAAATCGAAATATAAAGGTTGGATTTCGCGCAGGGACCTGGCAACTCAAAAACTGTTGAAAAATCTTAAGTGGTACATCTGTAAAAAAAACTAGATATCGAGTTTGACGAGCAAAAGCCAGCATCATTGACTATGTTCAACTACCCAAATTCTATGCACGTGGGTTACCCCTGTTACCCTTCTTGAAAAAATGTGAACGAAGGTAACGGAGACAAACCGCTCTGTCTTAGAATTTGGGTGTACGAGAACGTTCACAAAACTAAAGGGAAACTTAACAAAAATGTTTTCGACAAATCCTGGTTTAACTTGCTATCGTACAATGCTTTAAACTTGACTGAAGTCACTGGGACAATTACCACGTTGTATGTCACGAATGATTCTCACAGCAACGTGAAATTATGGTGCAACGTAGATTACGAAGTACCTCATTCAGATGTTTCCAACGATAAATTTATCGATGAAGACTTTATGTGTTTGGTAACTGTGTAAACGTTTAAAAATGTGTAAATAAAAAAAAGCTATGGAAATTAAAATGTTCGACTTTTTTGTGCCTAAGAAGGAAATAAAAAAAATCATTCATTTCTACCTTCGAATACCCAATGTCTAATTATAGGCCCCACAAATTGCAGAAAAACTAACTTGTTATTTAATTTTATCTGTAACGAAATATGGCTCGACTACGACCGGTTATTTATTTACAGTGAAACTTCATTTCAATCAAAGTACAAACCTTTGCAGTTTATATTTGATGAAATTGAGGAAAACAAGGGATGAAACGTGGTTTTTTTTCACGATTCTCAAATTGATTTAATTCTGCCCGAAGAACTGAACCCAAACTATCGAAATCTGATTGTTTTTGATGACTGCCTTTTAGACAAACAGAAAAACATCGAACGTTACTTCATTCAAGGACGTCATTTGAACGTCGATGTTTTTTATTGCAGTCAATCCTACACAAGAATTCCAAAACAATTAGTCCGAGGCAATACAAATTTGTTAAGTCTTTTTCCCGTGGAGGAGTTAAATTTAAAACAAGTTTTCGAAAACCATGTTGGCCTTGACATGAAATTTTCGGATTTTAAAACGTTGTATGATAATTGTTGAAAAAAGACTTACGGGTTTTTATCGATTAATAAAACGTTAAATGAGGGGAGATATAAACGTTTGTTGTTACCTATTAAACAAAAGAATGGAGACAAAACGAGAAATAGTAAAACTCAAAAGATGTTTAACTAATAAGTTTTTAAACCAATGTTTGGGCGAGAGAGAAGAAGAAGAATCACTGCTAAAAATTTTTTAGTGGTGGTAAGCACTCTGAAACCGACAGTTGGTGATCTAAAACCAACATCGGTCGGTGGTGTAAAAACTCTAGTGCAGCACACGAAAACTACACTGATTAAAGCTTTAAAAGAGGAACAAACTGACGAGGGTGACTACGAAGCATTGATCTTATCACCTTCCCCATCCGATGTTGTAACTCCTAATGAGAAGACATTGTCAACTCCTCTCTCGATTTCAGTCTCGCCAAATACTCTAATCCGGCTCAAGTCCCGATAATGCGAATCCCTCCCAAGATTCCTTCTTAAACCGAATACGTAACTACGAGTACCGGTCCTAAACACAGCCCTTCATATTCCGTGGTATAAGCAACACACATTTCTACTCCCCCGGAACTTCGTAACATCGCTACTCTCCAAACCATCGATATTTTGTTACCTAGTTAGAATATTGGTCAATCAGCTAAACATTTCTTAATAAAATTTTTCGAAAATCCAAAGGAGAATGACCCAGTTTTCGGGCTACAATATGACACTAAAAAAGGCGAGCTGACCTTCGGGAATAAAACGGTTAAAATTTTTGAGAATGACATAGCGGTATGTGGGAAAACACTGGCTTTGGAGTTTGCTAGTTTTTAAAGATTTGAAAGAAACTTCCTATACGCCAAATGTTAAAGCAGCTTACGCAGAGATGTTAAAAAATACTCACGCCATTTATCACAAAAACGACCCCACCACTCGTAAACCCAAATCCAATCGTAGCGCCAAGTATGTAAACAACGTTGTTCTGATTTAGGAAGAAATGAAATCGAAAAAAAAAGGGATGGGCGTGGTTAAAAAAAAGTGGGTCATTCAAGCAGCGTCGATTACAAATATTATGACGATCCCAATGACTTGATAAGCAGATTCAGGCTTTTGTATAAATCTGCTTTGGCCAGCCATGTTAGACATAGAAAGGAGGTGGTCGAAATTTTATTAGAAATGTAGCAAAGACAAATCATAACTGCTTGGGAAAAAAGGGTGGCTTATCAAAGTTTATGTTTTAGGTTTAAAAAATGGCATATAAAACAAAGAACCATGGAAGCAAAAAATATCAAGATGAGGTAATATGTCAAATGTAATTGTCGCACTTCTAATAGCCCCGAGCCGTCTGTTATTATCACCGCGAAAAATAACAGGCAGATGCAAGTTGTACTTTGCGAAGTGTGTGTGGAACGAAAAGGGCTTCCTTCAACAAGCTTGGGAAAGGAATCGTAAACAAAATCATAGATAAGTCACTGCTTAAAACTCATTTACTGGGCTACCAATAGTGTGGCACGGGAACTAAACTGGAAAAAAAAGATTGGCTTGAGGAGATCCAGGAATTAATAAACTAGACGAAACGTGCAAAGTACATGATATCACTTACTCCGAGAGCTCAGACTTGAAAGATAGGCACGCCGCCAATGAAGTTCTAATTTCTAAAGCTCAAAGAGTGAGAGCTGACCTTTCTCTGGCGTGGAGGAAAAAAAACTAGCCAATTCAATCGTTACGAAACTCGTGAAAACAACACTAAGGTTCGGAATGGGAAATAAAAAAATAGATCAACCCGGACAAATTTTCCGAAACGGAAAGTGATTGTTCTAAGCCTGAACGATCTATGGCGGGCTGACTTGGTTAAAATGATACCTTACGCTAACCTAAAAAAAGCGTTTAACTACCTACTAACCTCCATTAACGTCATGTCCAAGTTTGCTTGAGCCATTCCTTTTAAATCTAAAACTGGTATAGAAATTACTGAAGATTTCAAGAAGTTACTCGCAGGAGCGACAGCCCCTAACAATTTACAAGTCGATTCAGGTAGTGAGTTCTACAATAAAGACTTCAAAGCGCTACTTAGGCACCATAACATCAACGTGTACTCAATGTACTCTGAGAAGAAAGCGAGCGTGGATGAACGTTACACCAGAATGCTGAAAACTCGAATGTGGAAAAGATTCACCAGACAGGGGAATTACAAGTGGATGCACATTATCGACGTATTGGTTTCACATTACAACAACACGGTTTATTCCACCACAAAACTGAAACCTAGGGAAGTAACCAGGCATCACGAACCATTGTTAAGATGAATTAGTACTAAACGGTTGTTGAAAAAACCTAAATTCGCCTTAGGAAATAAAGTCAGGATTTCTAAAGTTAAGAAAACTTTCGATGACGGGTTTTTACAAAATTTTATAATGAAGTTTTCACGATTCGTAGAGTGCAAAAAAAAATCCAACCAGTTTTGTATCTGTTAAAGGATGAGTTGGGTTAACTGGTGCTCAGAGGATTCTACTAACAGGAAATTCAAAAAACTCTAGTTCCAGGTTTATTTCTAGTAGTGCAAGTATTACGTAAAAAGAAGGGAAAAGATGAGAAAATCCTTTATTTCGTTAAATGGAAAGGCTGCGATTACAAATACAACAGATGACGGATAATATAGATAGTTTAAGCTGAATACACGTGTCCGTATGCGAAAGTATTGACTAAATCGTCGCAGACCCGTCTTTTGTAGTCATAAGGACTGAAAGCCAACTTGTTGATGGTGACGGTTTTTAGTTTGTAGGCCTCCGAACGAATGTAAGACCCCAAAGTTTTCATGACGCTATTATTAAACAGCACATTCTTGTACATTTCGTGCACGACTTATGCTGTTTATTTAATGCCTTTGCAAGCCATTTTGTTCTTCCCATCCGCGATTTAAACCTACAAACTGTGAAATTGGGCAACGCATGCTCCCGTCTTTCATATTCCCCAATACTTTTTTGTTGACTTTGGAGTGTAGGAACTGTTCTTTTGGGTAGTCGGATGTATCGATCTCTGTAAACATCATCCGTTTCTATCAAATAACACAAACTATCCGTATCCGTAACTAGGAGTTAACATCTCGCAGTTCCATACTTTTTCATCATGTGATCGTATGAAACTTGTAGACTAATAACTTTGACATTTCCAAGAGGCTAAAACCAACCATGATGAACTTGTCCAAATGATGTACGCGGTAGTCTTTGTAAAAATTACCAAATCCACGCTTAGAGACGTGAAACTCGTGGTGCGGGGGGAGGGGTGATGCTTACTCGATAGCTTTCTCTTTCGTCGTTGCTATCAAGACATTGTTTCTCGTTCGTTTGTTTTCGATCGTCTTCCCAAAAATCGAATTATTCATTAATTTGTAGAGCTTTTTGTCAAAATCGTTAGTAGCAGCTTACCGTTTCTCATTATTAAACTCGGTGTAAGGTTTCAGCCAAGGGGCTTACTTAAAGCTGATCGCTCTGTGTATTTTCGTGAGAACCCTGCCAAGAGAAATATAATATTTCTCATTCTTGTAGTGCAGCACATACTTTGTCTTTGAGAAAGGGTTAGTGGTTAGCATTAGGCCTTTGCTGAATATTAACCGCAAGTCCTCGATTGCGCTACGGATGACAGAAGAAAGTATAGACTTTGTGATTTTCATGTGCTCTGGTGCTAACGGGAAATCATTGTGCGTTGTATTCAACGCCCACTTCTAATATCCCCGTATCACTCTCATCTCCCTAATTGTCGATATTTATATCCTCAAGCCGGTCTTCTGGCCCCATATGTACTCTCCGGTCGGTAGGTACTCGCAAATTACACGACGGTATAAGTTGTTGAAGTAAAAAAATATGATGTAAGAATTCTTATTATTGTGGTCGAAGGTATATGGCATACCTAGAGTACTTAGAGTATCTTGTAGCTAGAAACGAGACACCGCATCTTATACCCTTTTCTACCATAAGATGCTTGTCAATATTAGTGAAAAGATACAAAGACACTCCCGTCTTCTTGAGCGTCGCGTCCCAAGATAGTGAGGGTGTAAAAATGTAATGGGAGGGGTCCAATTCGAAACTAGCCAAACTCGTTGATATAAAGTTTTCAAAGACATCGGCTAAAGCCAACCTCCATCCATAAATACTAGGGATCGACGGGGCGCAAAAAACCGAATCCGAGTAAATATGAAAACCAGCCGAGCAGAGTCCAAGTAGTGAACCGGGTCGTAGATTTTCAATTTTTTCTTTAGAGTTTAATATACAGCTTTTCTACATTGGTTTCGTTCTCTCTCTTTTTTTTTGGTGACAGTTGTATGTTCGAAATTTTTTAAACAATGAAAGTAAAAACAATGAAAAATAAAATCCATTTTGCTTACTTTGGTCTCCCAATAGGCCTCTATTGGCTTTGAGAAAAGATAAAAAATGGAAATGAATTTAACAAGCATACTAACTTACTAAGTAATTAATAATAATTCCCATTAGGCCTACATATTATTAAAATTGTGCTTGCACGGCATCACAGTCAATGAACTGTCAGTTTGGGGACGGGAAGAGCAAGATTGTACATGCGGCGTATGCACCATTTCTAAACTTCGTGAAGCTTTGTTTTTATTGAAAATATTTACTGCAACTGCCATCCAGAAATTGTATTTTTGCTTTACACTTGAAAAATCGTTTCAGTTCTTGAATTTGGTTAACGAAAACATTCTGTGATGTTTTCGCGAATTTCAAAACATGTACCAAAATTAAAATAGGTTTCTGGAGTTTCTGAAAATCGTTTTCTGGTTGTGAGCATTGCTTTTTATTCTATATGGAACATCCTGTTTGGTGCGATTTCAACATGGCCACCATGGTACCATTCAGAGTTCACGGAGGTGCGTGTGCTTAGTTCGTCATTGAAAATCACAAAAAACATGAAATTTTACAATAATAAGAAATTAAAACAGCAACCACAACGCAAAAATAAAACGGAAAAACTGCCTATAAACCTTCACACTATCGCTGATCAGGTGAGAACAAGGTTAAATAGCTTAACTAATGCCGACTTTCGGACACGTTTTTTCAAAACAAAGATTTTCAATTTTAGTTCATCACCACCCGTAATTAGAAAAAAATGATTCTCTAAAACTTTTACAACTATTTATTTGATTTTTTTCTGTGCTTCTTAATGAATATCTATTGCGTGCAAGTAGTTGTAGGTTCCTCTAAAAGGTAAAATGAAACTATGAACAATAACAAAAAATAATTATTGCCCTGTTTCTACTCTGTCGAATTTTTCCCGAGTCCAAGCCGGGTCAAAAATAGCATAACCCAGACCGGGTCGGGTATTTACCTAGACTCGGCCAAACCCAAATAAATACAGAACGTGGTAATCTCCAAACGTTTTGCATTTGCTAAAGTCCCGATCTTAATCGCGTGTTCGTAATATTCGGAGCAGATCGCTCCTTTCAAAAAGAGGTAAACGTTGACACGGGAGGTAAACACTTCTCCTCAAACACTTCCACATTTGTCAGGTATTCATACGGAAACACCCCTTTTCGCCTAATGCCTTGTACGAGTTCCATCGATTCACCCTCAATAAGCTTGTCCGTAATGCTGAAGCACTTGAAGTTCGAAGCTGAAGTTTCCAACGATGTTCTCATAAATGCTAGACTGTCGATGAAAGTAAAACCACCTAATTTCATACTGTCGATTCTTTCCTTGTTCTTAGCAATGATCCTCACATTATGTAGAGCATTCAAATCTTTAAACGAATTCAAAGCCTTCACGATGAAATGACTCGTATTTTTCCAAATTGTGCATAACAACCGCTTTATGTTTGTTCAAAGTGTAAGCAAAGTTACACTTGCTGTGCGCGGCTTATCTAAATTCACCGGTGATGTGATCGTGGTCCGTACTTTCTTAAATCCGTTAAACTTTTTTCGGTGAGAGGTAAATACTCCGTGTTTGCAAAGATGACACACCGCTTTTGTTTTGTAGAGCAACCACTGCTCCTTGGTTAAACTTTTTATTCGTTTCTTGTGGAA
Organism: Lithobius niger; assembly: GCA_023313725.1. NCBI lineage: Eukaryota > Metazoa > Arthropoda > Chilopoda > Lithobiomorpha > Lithobiidae > Lithobius > Lithobius niger. The sequence continues at coordinate 4,658 of JAHWFP010011254.1, read as the reverse complement.
ATCCACGTAAGTCACGATCTTTTTCTGCTCCTCTAATATAGATTCAAAAAAAAAACCTTCACGCAGTCTCACTCCTCTGTACAACCTTTTCGAAAATATTCCACCTAAGTGGTCCGCAATCACATATGCTAAACTGCAAGCTTGGTGTATGTGGTTAACTGTGGTGTATGTATCGTTCCCATCACAACTGGAGACTGGTTAGAGCACCGCTTCAAAGTCCACATAAGCGATGTACAACCTTTAGAGTTCGTTCTTGAAATTCTTAAACTGGATAACATCATTGTTTGGCAATGAGGTCTTTTGAAATGGAAGTCCCTTGCAAGAAGAAAGGTGGTCGTTTTCATACCTGAAACGATTTTGAAAAGCATGTAGACAATGCCTACAAAAATATTTCAAGGTTCTGTTGGGGTTGAACCTCGCGATGAATTTGTTGAAATCTTTTATCGTCACGTAGTGTCCGTTAAGAAGAATCAAGTCAATGTGATGTTTACTTTCAACTAAGGAACTCGCGCGATAAATGCAATCTTCGTCATCCATGAATCCAAAAACAGATACCGAAATGTTTGCCGTGATCTTGGATAGAGGAATGGGGTATTTATCTAACATACCAACGACTAACTTGTTCACACGAAGTAGGTAATGTTTCGTATCTCAGTCATGTTGCGAAGATGGAACGGGGTGTACACTAGCAAACACGGATCACAGAAAACATTTATCATCCTCACTACGCACATTGACCAGTATATCGGGACCTAGTTTGAGCTTGTACTCGAGTGCTGCGCCACGGTTTGAATGTAAATTAGGCCTACACTAGACACCAAATAGCATCCAAACCTGGTCATGTTTTAGCACAAATAAGGAGGGAACCGGCTGATAACTTTACGTTCGAATATTGCTGCTTGACATGATACAGATGCAGACATAAAAATGTTCTTGGCACCCTTTTCTGGTATCGATGTATTTTGTATTTGTAATTTAGTATTAAGCATTTAATTTTTTCTGTCTTTGCGCTACTGCTAAAAGATTATACTTTTGTCCTGGATTTGTCAGTATATAGTAGTGTGGATTAAAAAAATGTTTTTTTTTAAATTTCAAATCATAATATTGTGGAAAAGTTGGTCTACGACCTCATAATCACTATCCCTAAAGGACAAATTTCTAAAATAATTTTTTGAGGTGCCTAAAGTTTAACGTATAAGTCAATGAGAAAAATAGCTAATTTTGAAAAAGAAATGTTTGACTAGTTTAAAATACAGCTTTTTACAATATCTAATTTGGTACTCTCAGAGACCATTAAAAGAAGCGAGAACTAAATTAAAAAAACTATTTTGCCCCTAAACTTCGCTTTAATTCGAGACGTAAAATCGACAAAAATGCCTTTTTTCCCTATATTGTTGGCCAATAATTCGTATTGTTTTGTGGAAAAAAAAAAATGTTTTCATTTTGGCTTCAATTTGGTGGTCTCTGAGAGTACAAAATGACATAATGTAAAAAGCAATTAAACTAGTAAAAAATCACTTTTACGAATTAGCAATTTTTCACATTGACTTATATTGTTAAACTTTAGGCCCAGGTGGGCACCTCAAACAATTATTTTAGAAATTTTTCCTTAGGTATAGTGATTAGGAGGCCGAAGACCAACATTTTCCATACTATTAAGATTTGAAATTTAAAATAAGCATTTTTATGATCCACCCTAGTATGTAGCCTCGCGATGAACGCCTTCATGTTTAAAACGGATAATAAAATAATTCTACGGAAAACTACGCGTGTTTACTGATTGTTACTAAGAACACGTTATTGACTCGCTCTTCGTTGGCCGTTGCCGCCAGACCATTGTTGATGGACGTTCCAGGTAAATTCGGAAAAAATTGGGCAACAATCATGACGTCATGTATTGTTGAGGCATTGTTGGGTGATTGTTGCTGATTGTTGCAAATTGTCATTTTTCGTTAATTTCTGTCATTTACGACCCAGATCGGATTTTCAAAATACGCCTACATAACGAACGGATTAATTACTTTTCTTTCGACAAACTTCTCATATTTGTAGCCTCCTACTTTCGGAGAAGATGATGATCATCCCCTTACAACCAACCGAGAATAAACGGTATCTTTTTAATTATGAAAGACTAGAGGAGTCACTCGCTTCGCTTGCTCATTCCGCCGTGCCTCGCTACGCTCGATAAGATTTTTGGTTACAACTCATATGGTGGCGACAGAAACTTCCAGCATAAATTATCAAGCATATATTCACATAACAGTGGCCCGAATAAAGTGCGTGTTTTTCTCAGTCCATCAGTTTATAATACAAATGGTAAACAAAACTAAAAATGGTCAAATAATGTCATTCCAGAGTTGTAATGTTAGCATTATGTCTCTAATACCTGTTAACACTTTTGTACTGTGGCTATCGACCTTTTATCCAACGTCGAAAGTCGGTCATTTTCACTATGAATATATATTTAGCCTATATTACTTACTGAATGTATTCAGGAAAAAGTGCTGTTTCCGATGACAAACGCTAATTTCCTTCAATTCGCTCACTCAATCAGTGCAAACGTTTCCTCATAATCGTGACTGGAATAAATATAACCACTAAGAATCACACATCAATTGAAATTGTTGGCAGCACTACGCTTTACATGGGTTTTCTTGTTTCACTTATTTTAAGAATTTTTTTTCTTTAAGTCCTGTTCAGTACAGATTTTTCCATCGTCTTCTTATCACTTCTTTTTCTGATGACCCCTCACTTGGCGAAACAGCTGTAGAACGTCAAGTGACAACACCACGGTTTGAATGCAAGTTAAGCATACACAAGACAATAACTCCTATCAAAACCTGCTCGTGTTTTAGTACAAATAAAGAGGGAACCGGCTGATGACTTTTCGTAAACACTAATGCTCGAATATTGCTGTTAGAAATGATAAAGATGCAGACGTAAAAATATTCTTGGCACCCTTTACTAGTTTCAATATTTTTCTACACGTAATTTAGTATTTAGCATTTAATTTTTTTCTGTTTTTGTGTTACTGCTATACGATTATTCTCTTGTCCTGGATTTGTCTGTATATAGAATTTCAATGAATTAACGGAACGAAAAACGGCTTCACCGTTTAGAAAAAAAGATTATAGCTCGTATCGCCATACTCACAGCTATCAAGGAACACGAATAAAAAGGGATTAGAGTTCACTCGAACGAACGAACTATAATTTGAAATCCAATTCTGGGTAACAAGGATTCGTTTTACTCAATGTTTATGACAGAAAGTGAACACTGTATTTGAAATGTTTAATGTTTCTGCGTGTGCATGTACTTAATTTGTGTATTCTACAGGCTTTTTTTAAAATTTGTCTGCGTTTTACATTTCAAGTCTGATTCTTGTGAGTGGCTCTATGTGTATTTTGTGTGGAGGCTGGCATGTTGCAATCCTTGTTCCCTGGAATTGGAGTTCAACTTATAGTTTGTTGCGTTCGAGTGAACTCTAATACGTTTTTATTCGTGTTCCTTGACAGCTGTGAGTATGGCGATACGAGCTCTAATCCTTTTTTCTAAACGGCGAAGCCGTTTATTGTTTAGTTAATTGGTTTGCTTTTTCTCCATTTTTATTGTAACTGCTACTGTCTAGTCTATCATTTGTACAGTATTTACACTGTCACCCCAATGCATGAGTATTAGAAATGCATAATTAGGTTCATGTTCCGGCCAAGCTTCGTCCCATGTATATTATTTTATGGCAACGCACTAGCGTGTGTCTTGATTTAGCATGTGTCATTTTGATGGGCAGTTGCTTTTGCATTGTTGCTGGAAGATGCAGTATCGTGGCAGACAATCGCAGAAACAAATGAATTGGCTTCCCGAAGTCCGTATTGAAGAAGTAAATAAGTCATTCAGTCATGTCGGCTGCCCAATTCTGAGAAGGCCTCAGAATTAAGGATATTGCATCCTACGCTTTAAATCTTGAAGATTTAGGAGAAAATGAGGAACATTTTACTTTGGTTCTCATCAACGAGTTAACAGTTTATTTCAGAAATGAAAAAGATACGACGACAATGTTACTTTCCCCATGCCCAAGCATCGTTACATCTTGTTCGAGTGATCTCTTACCCGATCTTGTGCGCCACACATCTTTATTGCACCATTATTACATGTAACATTTACATATTGTTAGCCGCTCCTCCTCCTCCGGTCATTTAGGACCCAGCTTGGACTTTAAAAATACGCCTACACAACAAACGGGTTAATAAGCTTCAGAGGAGAAGATGATCATCCCCCAACCAACCAACCAACCAAGCATGAACTGAATCTTTTGATGAGGAAAGATTGTCGTTATTGATTAAATTACTCTCCTATTCCAACAGGCCAGTTACATCGACTGAATAAGAATAAACTAATCAGTAAGTTTGTTGACAGCTGGAAAGAGTTCTCTTGAAAATATAGTACAATAGTTCTGGTGTTAACATCACATATATTACTAAAGCTTTCTATCACTTGTTCAAGGATAATCTGGCTAAATAAAGGGTAATAAGTACGGACACAGATACATTGATTTCCCTTTTGATTTAAATGCCAACCTGGAGGAAAAACTAATCTAACTACCGATGTTTCGGTGTAAAATAAATTCAACACGTTATTTTTTTGGGGCTCGTACAGGATCT
>JAHWFP010011236.1:9342-23606 GCA_023313725.1 Lithobius niger | reverse complement strand
GATGGAATGTTCAGTTAAAATTTGTCTCATTCTGCATTCAAAAGGTGGGATTTCTTGTTTACTAGAATTGTTTACTAAAGACGGCTGAGTTTAATTCTAACAACAGTCTGAAATGGCGTGGCAATTTTTTTCTGGCTCTTGACTTACTGTAGGCTATCATCCTGCCTCTGTTCTCCAAAGCACTATTTCCTTTTTAGTTTGCTAAGACATTTCAATATATCTACGACGCTCTGTTCCCCGATTATATCTCCCTTCATCCCAGTCCCCAGGCACGGGGCTGAAGGAAGTTTCCCGGTGAGCGCCTTCGGTCCGCCCCCCCCCCCAATAAAGAAAAGTTAAAATCTTACTGCTATTGTGTGCGCGGCGCATCTTGAGTCCTGCGAGTATTTTATGAGCGACTACGTCTTCCTGGATGGGGTGGCTTTAATCGATGGCCACCATTGTTTTTGTAACCATCTTGGATATCAACAAGGCACTCTGCTACTGAAAACGTAGGCTACAATCGATTATCTGTGTTCGTTCTGCGGATAACTCAAGATAGGTCGCGGACACTATAATGACTTGTAAAAGGGAAAGCTTGCTGAAATTGAACTACAATCTAATCATAAATGCATTTGCAAAATCTGGATATCAACTCGTGAAGAAACTTCTTATTTGAGGTAGATTGTGTAAAATGTTCGAAAACTAGCTTCAAACTGAAAAACATTGTTTGTTAGCAGCGTGCACAATTTTATTTGCTGTCGCTTGACAACAAGTTCATGTGGGATTGGCAGGGGTGTGGGAGGAGGTACCCAACGGCAATTGGCCCTCTGTCCCTCCTCTCAGTGGTTTTCCGACAGAAGTTGTATTTTTGGGACATCAGCTTTCATTTTTGTCTAACCAGCTGAAAGCTATATGCAGGACCGGAGGAAGGGGGGAGCAGACTCGGGGTGAAGGAGACACAACTATTTCCCAAGACAGAGCATTACGTTTTTTCTTATGTTAAACTAAACCTTTATTTCATGCATATTTTATTAAAATACCAACACCTTTATAGTCTTTAATGCACGGTAGTGACGTCACGCTAACACATCCCCATGCTAAAAGCGTAGTCGTTGTATACGGTTAATCTGAAAACCCACACACGTCACCGTGCCTTAATTTTGTTAACCCAAACTTTTTTTGATAATCTAAATTTTTTTACGGGTCTAAACAACCCCTGCTCCGCCATGTGACAGCTCCACCACGTGACATATTTTGGACTTATATGTCAGACTGCCTGAGTGGCAAATCGAACCCACTACCTTTGAAACCAAAGGCCGAGGTCCTACCACTGAGCCATACTGACACGGCCAAGGAAACGTCCATAGGCAGCATTTAACACATGCATATACGTGCATTCGATTCCCCGCTCAGGCAGTCTGACATACAAGTCCAAAAGACAACGTGAATAGGTTTACATCTGGATTTATTTAACTCTTGTTGAGCCGTTGGCTTTCCGTCCTGTTAAATTGTACTCTAATCTTATTTAAACTATTAAAGTCGAAAAAATACGGCCTTACCTTAAACGTGAAATTCGGAAAACGGGGACAGAAAAAAAAGGATGCCTTTCCTTAGCTCTTACTTTCCTAGACAGGAAATTTCTAAACCGGAAGTTTCCATTCAGGAATTTGCATCAATCGTTTATAAAAATTCTTAAATTCATTATAATTTGCAAATAAAATTACAAATAAAATTTTTTTAAACTCAAATTTAAGTCAATAAGTTAGCTTGACGTCACACCTTACCACTAAAGCACATATCCATGAGTAATAGGCAGTTAACCAGCGACAACTGCTCATGTGCTCGTGAGCTCATATGTGCTCATGTACTCGCACTGCGTGCTCGTGAGATTTCCTTTAGCCCCTCGACATTGTACTTCCCCGTTTCTCGCAAACGAGCAATTATCGCCGGTTAGCCACCTATTTCTACGGATATTTATTGGGCTACTTACTCCATTGTTATTTTAGTCCGTCTCACGGATTGTATGCACCTGCTACCGCGATTTCTAACAAGGAAGAAATAGGGGGAAACAACGAGGTTGCGTGTGGGACATTTGCTGGCGAATGGATATGCTGCGTTTGAGTTTTAGGTCTGACGTTTTTTTGGGCATGAGAAGAGGGAGGGAAGGCGTAAATTAACCATTTACACCTCCTTAAATAATTTCTTGGCCGGCTTGACGCAAGTCATACCCGGGATGTTCGTGGTCAATCTATATCTGCTGATTTGGCTGACGTTGGTTTGCTTGAAGTTGAATCAACAATTTGTTTACTTAAATACAGCGTTAAGCCTTGTCGACCGAGTCAGTACCTTAAACCAGAAAACCCTTACGACTTCTTGACTTACGTTAGCAGTGGCTGGAACTTTTCGTGGCACCAATAAAATATTTTGGATATCATCCTGGTTAGCCTATTCCAATAAGACTTGCATATTACCCTAAACGCTGTGTGTGCTGTTAAGTCCACATAATCGTGTATTTTTAGTATACACATTAATGTGTAGTAATTTCTCAGCCTCCACAAGGAATTGTAATACTAGTAGTCGCACATATGTTGTTTGTGTGTGGCGACAACCATGTGTACAATATTACTAACACAGGCTTGTGCATAGTTTGTACGGTTTCCGCATTGGTTTTTTAACAAAAATCGAGATGCAGCATAATTCTCAACATAAAAACAAACAACGACTAGATAAATCTTTGAGTGTCTATTTTTCAAAAGTGTATCAGAACCTCTTTAAAAAATAATTGGACTTGACAATATTGCTCCGTTTCTCATTCACCTGCAGTTTACAAGACCCGGCAATAAAAGCAATCAACATCAGAAAACTATCAAAAATATGATTTATCAGATACAGTAAAGCTTTTCTGATTTCACCCGGTTAGCCTCTTCCAATATGACTTGCGGCGCGAATCAGCTCCAAGATGAATGGAAACTAACAGAAATTCTTAAGATTCCACTGTCGTAATCATTTATGATTTTTTTTTCATTAACCGTTAACGACTTGCTCGTGGTCGACGATGCACCAAATTTTCTGATCTTAATTGATGTATGCTTAGCTCTGGGGTGTTTCTTGAAGATTCTTGTTGATGACACATTTAATGATAAGACGGGGCTCTTAGCTCTGGGGTGTTTCTTGAAGATTCCTATTGATGACATATTTAATGATAAGACGGGAGATAGATGTCACAGTAGAATGGACATCGACATCCCTCATTGGAGAACATCTCAGAATTTGCAAACCCATTAAGGATAAAATGAAACAAATTATGGAAATGCTAACATCAATAGTATATAATTCCAAACTTATGTGTATTTTGCCTATCACACGAATTTTATTAACCTGTTTCGATCTCGTTGGACATAAAGAGATTTTTCGATGGTTGTAATGGAAATTTCTTATCTGTTATCCGTCGTGAAATAACCTTAGGCATTTAAAGGGATGTCCAATCACGGAACCTGTTGTCAACGTTCTCGTTCCCGTTCTCCAAATGCAAACCAAGATATTTGGCCAGAGACGCGATGCTCAAATTGAGGCAATGGACCGAATCAAAGCGTTCTTTCAAGCGACCTAATCTTCTTCTTGGGGGGAAAGAGCAATGGCGCACACACCAAGGACCCTCTCAACCCCAGGCGTTCTCCTAGAGGATTATGGGAGTTTGGGATACTAACACGTATATCCCCACTTCTCCCCCCCCCCCCCAACGTCTTGCAGCCATACAAACTCTTTTCCACAAACCTTAAAATGGACGAGGAATGAAATGATGTCGGGCTGAATTTGGCGTCTTAACATTACACGCTGTTCTACACAGCTCTACGCCTCCGAGCCCTTCTCCATACAATGCTTCGTTTCTCCTACAAATTCTTTCGTTTTGGTTGCTTACTTTATTGTTATGGTGAAGGGGAGTGAATCAAGGGAGAACTGGAGACACATTCCCGAAGGGAAAAATCATGGTAATAATGATACTGTAGATCGATGTTTAGTTACTTGGATCACATGTAGACCTGGTGAAATTTAACTATTGTAGTTTCACTAAACCAACAGGTCACCCGTGGCTCATCTTGTGATTCATTGCCCCAGGTCCATCTAGATCGGGGGGAGGGTGGGGGGGGGGGCAAGGGAGGATCTCTGTCCTGCGACCCCAGTATTTTTGGGGCCCCATCCGATCCCTTATCTCAATCCATAACTAGGAAACATGTTTTGGGCCTATTGTAGGCGGAACTAACAGAACTTTATTTCAAATTTGTATTTTAGTATATATTTTAATGACTTAACCTTATTCGTAAGTGCTCCTAAACATTTGGTGCAATACTCACTCGGCTCTTTGGGCTCCTTACCTTTTGGTGTGACGTGCTGCTGCTCTTTACTGACCTTTTTCTTATTTTACCGTTTATTTTTCATGGAGCCTAAGCTACGTATCATATTTATTTTAATAGACTTTCGTTTGCTCCAGCATTTAGTTTATATTTACTTATTTGCAACCTGTTACACAGCCTACACAGAAGGTGTGGGTCATCGCCATCGACTAAAAGTAAAACTGCACATTAGCCACCGCCAGTTGAGCGGCAGCCGCCAATTATTCTTACGCTGTTTACAACAACAACTGCACAAAGTGCCTGCCCTAAATTAAACATATTACTGAATAATAAAGCATTTAACTGCGAGTCAAACAATAATCAGTACCGATAGTTTTTAGCAATAATCAAAAGATTGATTGATTGATTTTTTTAGGGAGGCACGAACTCAAACTGGGTTATCTGCCCCCACAACGACGAGAGAGACAATTTAGCTGGAGATAGCTTCAAAAGGTCGACAATACTGCTACTAGTATAAAACTTGACAACGCCACCAACAAAAATGTTGGGGCGCACACCTCTTTCATGCACTGCAACAGGGATCTCTATTGTAATCTAAAAGTAGTAACCATCACAATTGTAGGTCAAAAGGTGTTAGCTTTTAGACCTTAATTTTTCACTGTCGCTTTAATTTTATAAGTAGCATCGGTATTGGGTTAGAGAGTAGGCCTATTCATTCATGCGACATGGTGCCAAGACTTCACATTACTGTAGCATCGAGGAATCTTCAAATTATTAAGACGGTTTTTCTGACATTACCATACTCTGGTAGATTTTTTTTTTTTAGATTTTTTTTTTACCCTTGTTTTTAATCTGTGAAATGGCGTCAGCCACCAGGCCATTTTAATTAGGTGTTAAATTAGACTGGGTGTTACTGCCACTTTGGTGTTTTTCTCTGTCCTCTGCACTTTAGATGCGTCAAATATTATTATTATTATATTATTGCATGAAGGCACGTGATTGCTTTCGTGTTATGGTATAAACACGTTGTCTGCTGCACATTTTCGTTTTATGTAAAGAGCTTCACCAAGATGCAAAGGGCTTCACCAAGACACAGCTATTTCAGGCTTCATATTCGGGATTCCCATCACTAGTGCGAAAGTCATTTTCGGTGTTGAAGGGAATTCCTCCAAACATTACTTTTTTTTTTCAAATGAGGCTATATGTGTGTCTTTTTTTCTTTTTTTTTCTTGCGGTTGCCTTTCTTTCTTTAGTGGTTAAATGCAACGATCAAATGTTATTTCATTGAGTTACGTCGAAAAGGTGTAAGAAAGCAACGATGTTTAAATTTGCTGCGTTTTTTAAAAGTGCATTTGATTACCAGCAGCAGGGTGCATGAGTCTTCGGAATTATTTTACTATTCACGATTCCAAATTTACTATGATGAGTGTTAGATCGATAAATTCGGAAAAGTGTAATTTCTTCCATAATAATCGGTAGATTTACGGCTAATTCGAGCTCAACAATACTTTTGTGGGTTTCAAGCACTGTAGCAAATTTCATTCTAATCGGATCTTTCGTTTGGGCTCCACCTAGACTAGGTTACGTCCGTGCAACCAACAAACCAAAAAAGATTTGACAAATTGGTGTCCATTATAGGGCTCGCTCTGTCAATAATAATATTATTATATTATATTACATTTTAATGTAATTCCAGTCTAATTTAATACTTTCCACCCATTGCAGGTTTATAACTATGAAAGCAAAACCGCCAATCCGCCATTACACGTCACCGTTTTAGCTCTGGAAATCTATTCATTTATATATGGGCTTACCGGGTCAATGTACAGCCTATTTTAGAATGTGCAACCCAGGTTTGGTGTCCGCACCTATTAAAGGACATCGATATGGAGGTGTAGGTCCAGAGGCGATTCACAGAGACATTACCAGGTATGTGAAATGCCAACGACTTAAAATCTTTTAAACACGATTCCCTCGAATTACGCAGATTAAAAGCCGATCTCATAAAGTTTTACCGTTCCATTTCCTGTTTTTTTTAAAGATCAAATTCGGTCAACGAGAATCGAATTTCGTCTTACAGGTTTCTGACTGTTTCTCTCGGTTGAACTGGTCTCTTTGATTTGACTTGGTTTAAAGTCTTTTTTTTTTTTGGTTCGTACAGAAAAGTGTTGCAGGTGTCCCGTATTCATAAAATTGTAAATCGCGTTAATTGTTTATCATATCCAAAACCAAAACTGGTAAAAGGGGCCGCCAAGTTCCGAATGTTTCGGCCCTTCAAAGGAGTGATATCAACACACCAAAACATTCGCCAAGTTAATCGCACCGCTTAATAGTTCGAAGGATGATGAAAACTAGAATAGCTGTTCAAGTTTTCATTTAACGTCCAAAGTATTATTCGGTGCGATTAAGTTGACATGTTTTGGTGTGTTGACTATTGATATCACTCCTTTGAAGGGCCATTCGGATCTTGGCGGCCCCATTCCGATTACCACGGTCGCTTTTAGATGTTTTGGTCTTTGATATATCACTCCTTTTTTAAAAATTGTGTATTAGACTCAACTCCATTACAGTGTAGATGTGTAATAAAGTGCCACGTCAACAAGAAATTGGGTTTCAACACTTTGCTACTACCTTTTGCCTAGAGGCCGAACCATTCTCTACTTAGTCACCTCTTTATAGGTTTTGGTTTGGTTCTAATTTTGTTGTAATTTGTGTAATTTGTTTTATTTAGTAAGTTTTGGTGCGTTGATATCACTCCTTTGAAGGGCCGAACCACTCTCAACTTGGTGGCTCTTTGCACCCCGTTACAGCCCCAGGTTCCAAACCATAAAAGGTACACAGTTCGTATTGTGCTGCACCCATTCGTCCAATTTCATAGATGGAAGCCTTCCTGTTATCTCGGTATCGATGAATAATCACCCAATGGGATTTAACATGGGGATGAGCGGACTAGCTAGCTAGCTGCTAGTAACACATTTTCAACGTTATTGAGGGGCAGATTTTACATTGAAAGCAGATTAGCTGGTATTCCTACACGAGTTATTATTTATCAGGTGCGTCATTGCTTTCGATTTCAACACAATTTAAGCTTTTGTACCGCATTATTATTTTTTTCCAAGTACCTGAAATGTGCCCAACTCTGCTTGAGGATATAAGACACTGACGCTATGGCATCGCGCTATAGTGGCTTACAACCTCGACAGTTGAATTGATGTCATGTTTGTTGCCTAACTTGGCACTAGCACACTATCGTGTGTCTAGACTTGAGAATCGTTGTCAGTATAGTTAGCTGAAAAGATTAGTCGCGTTGATCACCCCGTTGATAATTGAGTTCAGTTTTAATATTCAGATTAAATTAGGTGGTAAATGAGGAGTGAATCTCGGCCACTAAGGTAAATGGGATTTTCGTCCATGCTTTTGTTGAAAAGCGGAAGACATAAGAAGGTCACGGTTGAGTCAATTCGAATAACTTAATTTCAAAAATTTTAGTTTGGCTAAATTAATTACGAAATAAAAAGAAAATTATGAATTTCATGTTTGCGAATATTATGCTTACCCGTTGTTCTAGTGGATATTCTCTTGGTAGAGAAAACAAGGCTTCATTCTGGGTAAAGATGCAAACAAAATTGTTAAATAACGGTGTTTTATTACTTTTAGTTTCGTGTGTTCAGAATAATTGGGAAGGAGGTAAGTCTTATTTTTTCTGTTCTTAGTCTTTTTATTATTTGGGCTCAGTGGCGTAGGGCCTGCAGTCGCAGGGGGGCGCAGAGGAACTGGGGGCGCTGATGAAATTGGGGAGGGGGGGGGGAATATACGGTTTATGGAAATATAAACAAAACTATTACTGAAACAGATTATTCAATATTTGCATAAATTTTATCCAAAATCTATTACCAATTTAAAGTATGGTTTCTAAATTTCAATAAAATTTAAAGGTAAGATCACTACTCCGAATAGTCATCTTACGTTTACAGTAAACTAAAACTTTCAGCTAAACTTTACGAATGTATGGAAAGTATCGGTTGTGGTGTGCAGCCAGTATCATAAAATGTTTAAATAAGTGTATGTTAATTAGGTTGATGTTGCACCATACGAATGCGCTTGTTTCAATCGCATCGCATGGTTTGAATGACTTGACTTTGGCTGAGCTGCTAACAAAAATACTCCAACTTCAGCGTAGCTAAGTAACTGAATAGATGCTTGTTATAGCTTGAATCGTTATTATCTGTGTATATATCTGTGTATTATCTGTATATATTACGTTTGCACCAGACTGTAGGCGATGTTTGGTACACGGGGAAGGCAATAACGCCCAATCCAAGCGCGGAATGGCGTGCATGTTCATTCTTTTCACAGTAGCAATGAAAAACGGCGAGCAAGTCCCCAAGAGCAGCATATTAACGCAATAGGGCGCGCATGTTCATTCTTTTTCGCGGCATCTCTAAAAAAGAGGAAGCATGTTCATTTTTGGCACAGTATAGCAATGGAAAAAGCGAGTGTGTTCATTCTTTGCACGGTAATAATGAAAAAGGGCCAGCAATGTGAATGGTAATGTTGATTAACAGTAACAGACAGCTATAAAACGTGTTTTGTTGATGGAAAGCTCTGGGCAATCCAACGCTGGGCCCCAACAGAAACAAACGCCAATGCAACAACAAACCGGATATGCTTTCTCGTGCTAGAGACCACAGCTAGTTAAAACTTAAGTTAATGTAGCGATTGTGATAGCCATTTAGCTTTCCGACAAAATGCCCCCTGAAAAAAGCATGCGGGAGAATTGGAAGGCGCTGCATAACCGTACATAACATCTAGATGCGCGCTAGCACATCACCCATAAAGGTAGTTACAGATAGTTAGTATTATTTTATTACTGTTCAGTGACATCAAGTTGTTGCGTCAACAATGGTATTAAATATTACGTTAACGTTGGCGCCTTTTACACCAGCTGTTGAGCCAGAATACCAGAAAGCTGGGGAAAAGTGCAGATCTGCGGCGTTCTGCTGATTTAATGCTACATATTAGATTCTTTAAACCATTACAGTTATCGTAATAAACAGTTAAATACTAGTACATCCTTGTTGTAATGCTGATATTTTAATTCGAGAGCAAGCTAGAAACATAAATTTAGATGTTTAGAGTGTCAACACACTTGTAGAAACGCAACCACAAGCTAGAAATGCAAGTTGTATACGTGTAAGTGAAAACTAAATTAAAAAATTTAAATATTAAAATACACCTTTGATTTGTCATAAAATGGTTTGCGGGTCCCTGGGTGTGGGGCGCCCACTGGAATTTTGCAGGGGGGCGCAGCGTGACAAAGTTACGCCACTGTTTAGGCTATTCTTATTCTGACTCGTTTCCCTCATTTCTTGATCCCTTGTTGTGTAAAACACGGTAAAAAATGTAAAACCTTTCAGCTGTCAAATTGCAATTGTGGTAAATTCTGGAAAAGGTTATGCTAACCGTTATCCCTAAAAGGTTTTTTAGGGATTTGGTTAACTGTGTGTATGTGCATGTAAATTTCAAAAGGTTGAGAAAATTCAATCCGAATGTTATGCAAATTGTGTAACGACCAGTACTTGAAAGGGCTGTGAAAGTATATACTGTGTACTGATATTGTTTAAATACAAAATAGGAAAAAATAAAATAAAAAGAAAAGTATTGCTCTAGTATAAATCTGGTGATAAATATACATAGGAAGGAAGATAGGTATGAAGGAGAATTCTGATGAGTGTCAGAACACCTAAATCGAAATCCACCGCCAAACAAACATGAGAAGTCCAAGTAAGAAGAGTATGTATGTGGAAATATTTAGTGGAATTAGTACTAGAAAGGATATATCAGGAGTATAGTCCAACTATCATTGTACCCAACAAAATTTAATTTGCCGTGGTTGAAGACTGCACCCCTTCCCCTAACGGGGACCCGGCAATGCGGCAGATAGCTGTCAAGGACCCAGCCAACAATACACCGTGACAGGCTGGTGAAGGAGTCTCTCACTCTTTACAGGGACTTTACCAGGATCTCTTTTCTAGTTACCGATTAGTATACAGGGGCTAGGTACCGACAACAATAACACAAACAAAGCTTTGTCACCATGACTACCCCACTTCTTTCTCACCAGATGAGTCACACAATTGTTTAAAGGAAGATGCGTTCTTGCCTCATAACAGCTTCGTGCAGTGCTTTGATATCACCTCAGGGACTTGATGAAGAAAAATAGCGATGCGCGCCGTCTTGTGCTTGGCGTCACTCAGAGAGAGCGAGCGTTGCCATGTTGCTACAGAAGACCACGCGGTATCAGAAGCTATTGCCATCGTAACGACTCGTCACGGCGAACCGAAGTGAATCGGGAAAAATTCCTGCAGCGTCACCCACGGGAACTCTAATTCTGGGTCTTGTTGTCCCAACTTGTTCATTAGTTTTTTTCATTATTCCTACCTTTTTAATGTTTGACAAATGGCCTATACGACCATGCTTCAAATTTATTCACATTTTACAAACCGAATTTTACTTTTCATCCTGCACTATAACCCCTCCAAAACGTCCTCTTGTTCACATTTCTAATGTTATCCCTTTTAGATTGGTTATCAGAGACCCGCTAGGGCCCTTGCCGTTCCTGTTGCTCCTGCAACGAAGTTTATATTTATTTATTTTATTTATTTATGTTGGAATGTCTAACGTATGCCAACTTAAATGCGCATGGGATATTATAAACACAGTTCCCAATATTCAATGGAATATCTCCCGGTCGCCATATTTCAAAAAGATTTTACAGGAATGACCATTGGCAGATGAATAAAGTATTGTGAATGTACTTAAAAAGACATACCTTCTCACTAATTTCGAGCATCCTGCGATAAATAGCTTTTGCGACATTTACATAGGTTAGAGTTAATGTAGCAAACCCGTTTCTCACGTGGGAAAATAGAGGAAAAATTAATGACTTTGCAACACATACACACGTCTAAGCTAATGTTGCCAAATTGAGCCATACAGGGATTCCAACAGGGAGGAATGCATCTTTAAGTGGAATATCGAAAAATATTGATGCACATTTCGTTTGGAGGGAATGTCCCTTTAATCATTTTCACATCTTCTGATGCGAAAGGAAATAAACAGTCCTCTGTATAGGCAATACTATTTATGATTTTAAGTGTTTTGCAGGACAGACGTGTTAGGTTGAGATATAGGTTTACGAACAGATAAGAATACATTATTACGACGGATGGGAAGTTTGCATTTTATGAAGGGGCTTCTGGTGAGGGGGAAGTTTAGTTGAATTTCCGTCGCCCCCATGCAACAGTGCAGCCCTCTTTACGGCAGGTTACTTTGAACATCTGTATAACTGAGTGAAATAAAACTTGTTTTTCACTTTTGTGCGGTTTGCCTGTCTTTTCGATTCTTGTGTTTGTCTCCCAAATTGTCTTCAGAAGGAGAGCTAAGACTTCCTACCATTGAATCAACAATGGCGTTACGTGTAAAGCTCTCTTCATTTCCTGTGGTTGCTAAGGGTATCCTTGAACATATCATCAACTGGTCACAGGTGCAACGGACCCAGGGGTTCAACCTTGTACTTCAAGTGCCATTGAGAACGAACGGACGCAAACACTCGACGCACGACTCGAGCGAAGTTGACGGACCGAACGACACATCCTCCTCCCCTCAACGGACAGAGACCACTATTCTTCTTGTCCCTCTGTTCGGCATCCGGCGTTACGTCATCAACTGCATTCCACCGACCATTATCGCATCGTTTGGTGCAAATACCCAGATTGGACTCAATTGTGCGCGTCCGTCCGCTAGTTTGCTTCATGCCGAGAGACGCGGCGCAGATTTTCGCTCGAAGAGGCAGCGTTGCGGTCTACCATATTCGCTTGGTTTGGCCATTTACTTGTCATTATTGGTTGTGAAGCAAGATACTCATCGCACATTGCAGATCCCGACGATAGAAGCACGGCGATATAATTACGTCTTAGGCGTTACTGCATTTTTTTGGGAATGGCTGGAGTACAATATGATTGTAACCTCACTTCCGGATGGTTCTTGAAACAATAAAACGTATAGCCAGGAATAGCATAAAGGAGGGATCATAGTGTCCGACCAAGGAGTGTTTATGATAACACACTATCTACCAATCTCTCGTTCTGGGTTACGACCCCACGTAGCTAATTCCTGAATGAATGGTCGCAACTATTTTCAAGGATAACCAGAGCTAAAAATACGCCTAAACAGGACGGGTAGCAAAATATCACTTGTCCTACGATTAATCCAGGCACGCGGCAACTCCGCATTGAAACGAAGAAGAGATGGCATTAAGCCAAGGCAGACTGGGTTAGAAATTGCGTTCTTCGCCTTCCGGATCCACGGCAGTTTTCGCAATGCCCTGAAAATTGATGCGTCTTGTTATGTCGAATAAACTGACGTGGAACCTGGAAACGAAACCTACAGCTTCTCTCCCACACGGCCTTGTGCAAATGGTAGACTATGAAGCAATAGATTAAACATGTATAGCCTTACTCCACGACCTGCAAACGAATAGGCATTTAGAAGCCCCTGGTAAAGCTAATAATGCTTCTTGAAGGTGGCCTTTGCATAGTATAACCAACGGCGTCGAGAGAGTGCTGACAACAATCAACGAGTGGCACAGCCACGAGTTATTGTTGCCAGAACTCCCGAGACGCCGTTGGTTATGCTCATATTGTTCGAGTCGTGGCCTTAGGGCTTCGGGCAGATGACCAGGAGTGGTTAACGCTCGTTAAACCCTCTGCAACAAACAACAAATCGTGCTGACGTTCAGAATGTTAACAAGGCGACTGTGCGTGCAACAATGTTTACCTCCATGCTGGCTGCCCATGTTTACCTCCATGTCAACCTCTATGCTGGCTGCCCTTTAAGCATTATTCTAGTCGCCGGCATGTCGGTTTCGCAATGACAAAATGAATTTTTTTTTTTAAAAATAATTTTGAAAGCAAATTCTGTGCTTTCGATTTTCGGAAGTTGATTTGAGACACGCTGATCTTTTCTATCGAAGCACCAATTGCAAGCCTAATGTTACATGAAAATAATTACGGGATAACCCTAGTGGCTGAAGTCTCCTGAAGATTAAAAAAAAATTGTCATTACAAGGTGATAACGTTTACCTGTAACCAGACTAAATATAACACGCTGTTGTCATAATTGGATGCCTTTTTTGGGTCTAAAAATTTGATTCAGTCGTTTGTCCAAGTAAGCCAATTTTAGTAGAGACCGGTAACCACGGATATCAAGTGGTTGGAGTGCAACACGAGAAAATTGTTAATTAATCATGGTTACCAAGATTGTTGTGAATACTTTTGTTTACTTCCACTCAATAGTCGGCATTGTAACGAGACGGTGACTTTTAATTGTTGTTAGGTATAACAATAACATCAAATTAACAACTTAAAAACTAACGTTCAGACAAAATTAGCTCAATCTTTTTTAATGACTGGATCGGTTTGATGCGGAAGGAATAAGGGAAACTTCCCGTTATTTGTAACGGATGTGTATATAGTTGTACATAGCTTTCAGTTGGAACTGAAATTTAATTTAATAAAATTGCACTGCGTTGGTGTTCAAAATTTAGCTACTTACCGCAGACATAGGATGAATTTTTTTTGTTCAATTTCATCGCTTGTGATCCGTAACCTCGATGTTTAAGAGACGTCTTCAAAGTCTCAGTTAAACGACTTTAATAAAAAAAAAATCTTGGTTAACGGTTTCAAAACTTTTTTGACACCACATAGTAACGCATTTTTTGCCGTTATTGAGTTTCAAAAACCGAGTTGGAGCAAAGAACATTCCCGCCAACAATGGCTCGTTATGCTATCACAACAATGGCTCGTTACTAACAATGCAAATTGTTGTTGTACAAATATGTTCGACGATGGATCGGCACCAATGCACTAG
>JAHWFP010011233.1:0-23734 GCA_023313725.1 Lithobius niger | reverse complement strand
CTGACACCTACTCAACCTCCACCAGTGAAACGAGGCCCACTGAGAGAGAGAGTCAACAGAGAAACGAGGGAGATTCAAACTTGAGCCACTTGAAAGACGTTCGTCTGTGAAAATGCAGTGTTCCTCTGACCGAAGGCCTGAAGAAGAAGATGGTAGAGAATCATCGAAAAGTCTTCATTTCAAAAGAAGAGAACTGAACTGTTTTGGCAAAGTGTTAACTGTACTGCAAATAATTTTGTTAAATGCCAAAGTAAGGTGGCCGAAATATCAGTATTTACAATTACTGTTATAAACTCTATAAATTTACTGATTTGAAATTAATTAATCATATTTAATGCACGGCGGTGACGTCACGCCAACACATCCCAATGCTAAAAGTGTAGCCGTTATATACGGTTAATCTGAAAATCCACACAAGTGACCGTGGGTTAATTTTGATAACACACACTTTTTCGATAACCTACACTTTTTTTTGATAATGTAACACTTTTTCGCGCTCCACACACCCACTACTCTACCACGTGACATACTTTGCAAAACTACCGTACACAAAACAAATTCCACCAACATAAACAAGCACATTTGCAACCTGCGACCTTTATCGTACTAACACGAAAAAAAAAAACCTCGCGTAGGCTACTATGCTAGGACCCCACCAGTGCAGGAATGGTCCAATCCTCCAACCTTTCACTCAGACAGTACTAAAACTAGGCTACCGATACTTGTAAACACACCTAAATACACCTAAAAACATACGATACTCAAGCGAACAGCACATTTATAACCTGGCGACATTTTACGCACTAACACGAAAATAAAAAAAAACCTCGTGTACGATGCTAGCCCCCTCCCCACCCCCACCCACGAATGAATAGTCCAAGCCCAACCCCCCGACCACCTTTCGTTCCGACGGTACGAAAACTAGCCTACTGGCACCTTCTAAACACACTTAAAAACCTACGAGACTCAAGCGAATAGCGCATTTTATACGCTATATCTATTTCAACTAATAAAGTAGAAAAAATACGGTTTTACCTTAAACACAAATGTCGGTGACTGGGACTGGATATAGGGACGTCCTCGCGTACCTGAGACTTTCGCAGACAGGAAGTTTAAACCGGAAGTTTGAGTTCAGGAATTTACGTCATAATTCACAAATAAAATTTTCATATAAATTTTTTTTTAATCTCAAATAACTACTTGTTGGCTCGACGTCACACCTTAGTATTAAAACACATTCGCATTCGCAACCCCTCGATCTTTGGCCTGTTCCGTTTCTCGCAGACGAGCAATTATTTCGGGATAACCCGGTCTACTTCACGGATATCTATTACTTAAACTTTTGAAATTTGTGTTATGGAATTCAGCACATACAAATTCATTTAATTTTCGTGTTTTCGTATTTACTGGTATTATTATTATTAGGCCTATTACCAGTATTATTATTATTATTATAGAAGCGACAGCAAGAAAAAACATAAATGCCCAAGGTGAGGGGTATAATTCCATGAACGGACAACCAGATTGGAGAAAAGGTGCTTTCTGTCTTCAGTGCAGAAGTTGTGACAGTCAAATTGGCAGCAACGACCGCGAAAGCGAGTATGTTGGTTCAGTCTTAACTCGAAGAAATAGTCTGAACGACGGAGCATCGCCACTATTGAAATGATCAGATAGGCTTGGGAGTTTGTGGATTATAAGATGCTTCTGGTAAGGTGTGGGAAGCAGTCCAGAGCACCAATTTGTAATTTTCAAGAGTTTTTTCAAGACAGTCAATGGATTTTTTGCAATGCTATCTCCACGCTTGGCTGTAGTAGTCCAGTTGGACGAATAAAGATCTTGAAAAGAGTAGAGAAATATTAGCAGGTATCCACTATGTATCTCTTTTAAAAGTTCCTAAAATGCAAGTTATATTTTTCTTACTAAATTTCGAAATTGGTCAATTTCGATCAAGTTGATAGTTAGCGCACATGAATACCACACTACTTAATTTTACTTCCTCTTGAAAGTAAAAATCGGTGTATGATTGACAATGACGGGCACTGCACATAAATTCCGTCAATACGAAGTTAATAAAGCTGCAAAGTTATTATAAAGCTATAATGTTAAACGAAGTCAATAAAGCTATAACTGCCAGATAGTACCTAATTAAATGCATGTGTTTTAACACAAGCCTTATGTGCAGTACATTATAATCTGCCCGTTATAAACAGTCTGTTGAAAACCCTGACGGTTGCAAACAGACTTCGTTAAAAACCTTGAACATACTTAAGAAAGGCCAAAAAATCATCATTCAGGGCCTACCGAAAAGTACTTAAAAAAACCCAATAAATGGTAATTAACTTGCAAATCACAATTGAAAGCTATCCCCGAGGAAACCTGCTCGGATTTGTGGATTTCCCTGATGAGTTATACGAAGTACAGATCAACGCAATCGATAAGTCTACCCCAATCATATCTGTTGATGATTCAACAACGCCATCAACAGTCTTATCTGTTGAAAACCCTAACAGTTGCAAACAGACTTCGTAAAAACCTTGAACATACTTAAGAAAGGCCAATAGAATTATCATTCACGGCCCCACTCGTAAAGTCTTATCTATGTTATCTGTTGAAAACCCTAACAGTTGCAAACAGACTTCATAAAAACTTTGAACATATTTAAGAAAGGCCAATAGAATTATTATTCACGGCCTACTGAAAAGCATTAAAAAAAACTACAAAATGGTAATTAACTTGCAAATCACAATTGAAAGCTATCCCTGTGGAAACCTGCTCGTGGATTTGAGGATTTCCTTGATGAGTTACATGAAGTACAGATCAACGCAATCGATAAGTCTACCCCAATCTTAAAGTCTTATCGTAAAAATCTTTATAATTTTGTACGGTGAAAGAAGCTTTAAACTACGAGCTTGACCTATCAAAACGAAGATTAAAATTAGTTACTGGTAATTCCCAAGTAAAGCATGCGTCTTTTATTTTTTATTTTTTTGTTTCCTGATTGCCAGCTTTAATGGCACACGTTTTGAAGGGTACTCCATAACGACACTCATAAAAGAAATAGTATCGCCGTTTAACACACATTTGGCCAGCCCACAACATTAAAAACCTATCAAAATAATGGAAAATAATAGCACCAGCTGTAGAACCTATCGACCATGTTCATGCTTCAAACACGTCAAAGCAAAAGGATTGCTCTCATTAGCTCTTCTTTATTTGTTGCTAAAATGACAGGAAAATACTACAGCTTAAAATGTTTGTAGTTCTCTTAGTCCTAATAATCAAATTACAAGAGTACAGGCTAAGAGGATTTTTCAACAACGCCATCAAGCATACCTGCAGAAATCCATTGGCCAACTCCTCTGCAGAAATCCACTGACGATTAAATTGGGCAGGTTGGAGATTAAAAGTATTTTTCGTAGCGTCCGATTTGGCTGGTGGACTAGCACAAACTAGGCCAAACCGAAATGAACATATTTTCACTTTTTGTTGGTAGATTTTTATTGTTTTAATACACAATTTTAAAAGGTTTTTCTGCTAGCTTTCCAACTTACCAAATTTCAAGCTTCTAGCACTTGCTGTTCAGAAGTTAATAAAAATCATAAAACCGTGTTTTAAAAGATCAGAAGTTGTGAGGCAAAGCACTACTGTGACAGAGATTTCTTTATTTTAAAACGGTTGTTGGAACCTAGGCACACCAACAAGGTCGTGTGAACAAACCACAATTTGGAAGAACTTGTTCGTTGACAGATGCAAGAATTATCTAGATTGATGAGTTTTTGTTTTCTTTTATTGGCGTCGGACAATTTCTAGAAAAAAATACTTTTTAATTTGGAGACAAAATTTCACATCTGGCGACCAAAATTTCAAATGTCTGGTCTACCGGCCAATGGCAAGCGAAGCTGATGAATCTGAACCCATACCACCAAAACAAAAGTATGAACTGAAATACACCATGTCTGTGCTACGGGGCTTTGGCACTATCTTTAGGCTACAATACCTGGTTGGTCAGTTTAACCTTTTTTTGAATTAGTTAGTTCTTTTTTTTTTATACTAACTGTGGTTTCAGTTTCAATTTTTCACCACCCAAAAACTATACTAAGAAAGTACCCATCACACAAATTAACTTAAAAGTAAATACAATACGCACTGTAGCTGATAAACTAATCATTACTGACAACAGTAAGCAGTATTGGCTGCTGGTAAACATTGGACATATTTAGTTTTTCGCACGAAACAAGATTTCAGTTTTGGTCTCATCTGGACAATAACTGTAGAGGTCTAGGTCTCATCACCAGAGGCTTAATAATAGTCGCAATTTCGTGGGCACGACATACGTCTTGCCGAGTCTGCAACTTTGAGCCTCCGGGAATCCCTCTTTCGGTTTAGTTTCAATTGCATCTGAAGCACCAATGTTGCCATACGGTAAGCCATATGAACATTACGCTACTTTCTTATACACCGTAGTTGAGTCAACAGAGAAATGGAGTTCAAAAATAGAAGGAAAAGAAAATTGTTAGTGTTGGCAAAAAGAAGCACTTACATGAAGGTTGTACTAACTGTGAAGCATATATGACATATTGCCAATTGAATAAATAAATGTTTTTTTTTTTAATTCAGGGCAGGCAAAAGTGGGTCAAGACCAAACGATACCTCAGATCGTCAGTCTCGTCCACAGAACTACTGGTGTCAGTCTCATCTAATATTTTAACTTGGTCTCTGCCTCATCCCCGGAGACAAGTTACTTCTCGTGCGAACTACTAGTCATGCTTACAATTATTTAAATTTTCTTTAACGTAATGTTTCATATTACCTATTATGTAACTAGAGGTTTTTTTAAAGGACGTACCTTCTTTATTTTATTCAAGCATCCTGCGTGAAGTAAGCCTTTGAATCATTTACATAGGTAAGGGTACGTTTCTTATGAAGGAAAAATGGGAAAACGAATGTTTTTGCAACATTTACACACATCTGAAGTACTACTGCAAAACTGAGTCATACAAGAAACTCAACCGGGAGGAATGTATCTTTAGCTAATTAAGAATAACTCTTTATAAAAATCAATTCAAAACAGCTTTTGAAATCCTTTTGTTTCAGCTCTGATTACCGACACAGCACTATTTGGATACATCAGCCCGGCACATATCGTACAAGGAGCGGTGCACTATCTAGTCAGAGTCACTCTATACCAGAGCTTTTCAACCTTTTTTTGCCCGAAGAACCCTTCGATTCTTTTGCAGACCCAATGTCACCCCTGTCCCAAAGTTGAAGAGCTTTTTTTTTCCAAGCAAAAGGATGTTGCTCCCCCTAGGCACATGCCACTGCGTGTACCCCACACATAATTGTTTATTACTACAGACTCCCAACCTATCCCTAGCCAATCTTATCCTAAACAAACCTTTACCGGAGATCGAGCAACATGGTTATCAGCCCCAGCAAACGAGCCTCGCTACAGCACGCGATTTATGTTGAAGGATGACGACATGCACTTTTGAGGGATTTTTTGTGACGATTCTATCTGCCTCGCAGCATCCTTTAACCACCTTGGCGGCACACAAAAGTTCTCAGTCACACTGGTTGAAAAGCACTACTCTATACCATCATCAAAAAACTAATCAGCCATTAAAACAGCAGACAGTCAGAGACGTGGCTTGAGTCATTTACTATCAACAAATAAAAGTTTTCAGTATGACAGTAGATTGACATTGTCTTTTTATTTTTAGCTGGCCTATTTAGTACTGATTTTTAAGCTATCAATGAGCCCAAGAGCAGAAAGTCAAACAGCTGCTACAATGACCCCAGCCTAGACGTACAGAAATTTATTGATATGAAAACTTCTGCAGGGACAGCAAGAAGGAGTTAATCGTACCACTCCTGACTCTTAAAGCAGCAGCCTACCATTTAGGAATTATAACAAATGCATGCACTATTATCTGTGCAGAAAGCAATGCAGAAGACTGAACACCAGTGAAGCCAATATTTCCAGTACCAGTGGCCATACTTCATCGACAACTACTTCACACAAGCTGGTTAGTCCCTTCCTGTATCTTGCTCAACTACTCTGCATTGGTATTTTGTCATTCATATCAAGGTAAAGAACATTTTGTCGGCCCCCAGCCAGGCCGGCTAAAAATGGTTTCTTTTGCTGAAAAAGTGCAATAACTGTCAATTTTTTGCATTGTTGTCCCAACGATGCTTCCTGGCCTTGAGATTTCAAAGATCGACGGCCGCCTCTGTACCCAACCGCGCATGCGCGGCTCTCCCTTTTAAAGAGATGGATGAGGCGAGAATGGCATCTCTTTGTTTCAAGATTGTCCAAAGGTGACTCAAGAGGGGAGGCAGGGTGGGCCCTTTGGTATTGCACTTTTTCAGCAAAAGAAACCATTTTTAGCCGGTCTGGCTGGGGGCCGGCAAAATGTTCTTTCTTTATGCTGTGAAAAGTGCAATACCTGTCAATTTTTTGCATTGACAGGGCGACCTCATCAAATAGGTGGCGGGCACCTTTGACCTTGACCCCGGGGTACTGATGGAGGCGGCTAGAAGTTGTGGATGCATGAAGTTTGTAAAATGGAGTTACAGGGATTTTCATGATACCACTAGTTGCCCTTTCTGTTATATATATATTTTCTTCGGTGTAAGAAGCAAGAGAGGGCCATACCTTTATCTTTAGGTTCCTTAGTGATGTTTCCAGAACTTCATTACAGGGTTGAATGTTGATTATGGTCTTACAGCTAAGAAGATTGGATTCCGATGACAAATTAAGTTTTCCTTCCTTCAAGTCCTATGTACAATGATTGAGTTTTAAGGAGGGGGGGGGGGTGGATTATTGGAATTTCTTCCCCCTTTGATTTTTTTTTCTTTTTTCGGTGATTCCAAGCGTGGTTGGAGTGGAAGGGGATGCCGGCCAGTTCAATGCAGTGTTGATGTGTTGTTCCTAGGATCGCAAGAAGTTGGACAGATTGCGGCGCTTGGAGTGGCACTGTTTGTAAATGATGCATCTTGAGAGTTTAATCGTGAATTGGGGCAAAGGAGGCTCAGTGTTGAAAGGATTTTCTTGTTGTATGTTACAAAGATTTGTGTTTTTGTTTTTTTTATGAAGGCCGGCGATCCTAATGCACTACATGGAGGAGGGGTTGTTTATTATGCCGAAATGAAATCGCTTCGCCTTGTGTCGGCAGAGGTCGCAGGGAAAATCTGTGGTTTGGTGGTTAGAAATTTGAGAGAGGTTGGGGTGTAGAGGTTGAAATGAGGGCGCATTATCAAATTGCCAGAGAGAGAAGGCGTGCACAGAGTTGTCTAACATGGTTGAGGTAAGGTTCTGCCAGGTTTGGGAGATCCGTCTATGTTGTGCCACGTCGAAGTTGTCGAAATGTTTATCTTGCGGGAGGTTAGGATCTGCTGAAACGACCACGGGTCTGGAAGGAAGAGGTGGCTTGATTCTTGGGTCGGAGGGATTGATTACCAGCAGAGGATGAGTGAAGCGACTTGGGGGTTTGTAAGAAGGGCGTGTGGGCTTGCTGAACGTGATTGGCTTAGGGGACCAGGTTAAGAAAGAAAGGGGTTCGTTGAGCCCTAGATGAGGGGCGTCTGAATGATCGGAAAGGGCTTTGTCCGAGTTCCGACTAGTAGATTCTTCCACGAGTTGAAGGTTGGAAGCTTGTAGCAAGGTATTTCGGGATTGAAGAGAGGCGATGAGATCCTCCTGGGACTTCAGGTGTGAATTGAGTGTCTCGATGAGTGGCCGAACGTTTTCAAAATTCACAATGAATTGAGCTGAAGCGCGTTTGTTGAGGCAAAGTTTATGCTTCATGGTCGAG
The DNA here is from genome assembly GCA_023313725.1 of Lithobius niger. NCBI lineage: Eukaryota > Metazoa > Arthropoda > Chilopoda > Lithobiomorpha > Lithobiidae > Lithobius > Lithobius niger. The sequence continues at coordinate 15,920 of JAHWFP010011233.1, read as the reverse complement.
AAAAGCCAGGAACAGTCGAGGTCTGGTTTTCTGTCTGCGTCTAGTCCAACAGCGGGGTAGACAATGGGTTTCTTTGTCTGCGGAACGGTTCGTTATGGGTTCGACGTCAGATTGTTCCGTTTGGGTTGACGACTCTGTAGGGGACATGTCTTGGTCATATCCACGTGTTGGAGAATGTGGAGTTTCGGCAACAAGATCCTCGGTGAAGGGTGCGAGGTTTGGTAATGCCGCTTGTTCTTCCTCGGTTGGCGAAGAAGGACTTTCGTCCTGTTAAACGGGTGGGAATACAGGGGTGATTTTCGTGATGTGTAGAACTTGGTCTTCGTACACTGGCGATAACGGAGTTTCTTGAAGGAGGGAAGACGTTGGGGAAGCAGAGGAGTGATCTACCGGTGAAAATAACCACGAGGCTTGAGAATGCGGGGTCGAAGTTGTGGAAGAGGGTTGCAGAGTCTTCCCTGGTGCTGCTGGAGTTGATGAAGGAGCGGTAGTGTTCAACTGGAGTTTGGGGTCCGGCTTCTTTAAGATTGATAGTACGAGTGGCGAAGCATTAGTGGAGGGCTTTAATTTTTTTGCTGGCGATGGAATCCCAGGAGTAGGGGCTGTGGGTGGTAGCGTTTCTTGAGCCTTCTGAAGGGCTTGTGCACGTTCGAGTCTTTGTTTTTTCCTTTTAGCAGAAGCAAAATGTGTCGCTGCAATTATCCTCCATTGGGCTAATGGGAGCAAGGCGAGTTGTAGTACTCACAGCGGCGGTGGAACTGACAGACGTCCTGGTGGGGGTCAAGCCTGTCTTTCCTCCTGTTGCCTGGACATTTGCAGGTGCCCGGGTCTAGAATCACCGGGATCCGGTTGACGTAAGGATCTGCGACGTCGGAGAATGTTTTGGCCCGTTGAATCTTGACCATAGTTGTATTTGGAGAGTTCTGGAGACGGAATTGCACTGTAAAAAGCAGTCTGGGAAGGGTGCTAAGTAGGAGGTGACAACCTTGACTCCAGAGGCGGGAAACTCTGGCGCGACAGAACCGGAAGTGAGAAGGCGATCACCGTAGATCGGGGCAGGCTTTCGAGACAAGCGCTGCTGTGGTGAGTTGTGGAAGCTGATTGGATGGTGGCAAGCCCAGGCGTAGAATGGAAACGGAAGCTCCTGTTATCAAAACGAGGCATTTTCGCGACAAGGGCGATGGTGGGAGTCTTGCATGACGTCAATTGCCAGTGGCGGCGTCCAGTGATCCTGCGGAGGGCAACCCTCGGAAGGGGCAGTTGTAGACAGGACCATCTTGAGTGCAGATCGCTTTTGCGACAAGGAGTGGTAGGTTAGCGGTGGGGCCGTGATGGGGGCCGAAGACCAAGGTGGGAGCCGGAAGCGGAGAGTCGCGTCGCCCAGCGAAGAAGCTTTCGCGACAAGAACATCTCAGTGGTGGGGAAGTGGACGGAATTTGCCAGAGCGATGTTGACGACCATTCTTCACGGGGATTGGCGTGGGTGAAGCGTAGTGGGGCCAAACGGACGGCGAGCCAGAATGGCGTCAATCCTGAATCTTCACGCAAATCGTGGGGTTTAGCCACAGTGGAGGCGAGCAGTCGAAGGCCATGGGTGACGTGTTTCCCGTCTGGAGCGTGAGGTCAGTCAATGTCACAACAAGCAGCATGAGGTGTAGCCGGCTGTCGTCTTGAAACTTCACTCGAAGCGTGGGGTTAGGCGTGAACAAACAGCGGCAGCAGAGGCTTGGTTGTTGCTTGGAGGAGGGTGGCCACGCCGAAAAGGAGGTGATGGCATGCTATGATGGCTTGACTTGGATCTTCATTCAAACCGCGGGGTTAACTGCGGTTGAAACGAGCAGTCGAAGGTCACAGATGACTTGACTTCCGTGGAGCGTAGGGTTGGCCATGGTCGTGGCGAGGAGCGTGAGGTGTAGACGGCTTTCGTCTTGAAACTTCGCTCGGGATCGTGAAACTAGAAGGTCGAATGCGGAGGGCATCTGGCTACGAATTTGGCTCAAACGTGGGTGTAGGCCAGGATCAAGAATTCCAGCGGAATGGCTGTGGAATCTGTCGAGGAAGATGTCTTGTTTACAGTTGTGCAAGCCAGTTTCCCCGGGGAAGGCATGGTGGTGACGTACGATGGGGCTTGACAGTGGCAAGTCTTGATGCAACGATGTGAGGACTGAACAGAGACGGCTTCGTGAAGCTGAAGCATCTCATGGCTGGAAGTCGTAGTCGCGACAAGGAGTAGGCCAACCGACCGATAATGAAACCGGCTGGTGGCTAGCGGACGCCCCAACCGACGAAGAATTTCAGTGTGGGTCGTTCCCGGGAAACAACGGGGAAGCCACGATGACTTCAAATCCGTAAAAGGGGCAAGGAGGACCAGCCGCCAAGGCGGCTTGAGACAAAGAGATACCATTCTCGCCACATCATCTCTTTAATAGGGAGAGCCGCGCATGCGCGGTTGGGTACGGAGGCGGCCGTCGATCTTTGAAATCTCAAGGCAAGGAAGCATCGTTGGGACAACAATGCAAAAAATTAACAGGTATTGCACTTTTCACAGAATAAAGAAACTTTATCTAAATCTAGCCAACGCAAAAAACGTTTTAAATACACTTCAGAGAGATAACAAAAGGAACACCTAAATTCAAAAAAGAAAATACATTTACCGGCTGAGGGTCCGAGGGTCTGAGAGTGCATTCTCTACCCAGCGAATACATAGGGCTACATTCTCAAAAGACGTCGTCTGCTACTGAAGTGAACACGAGCAAAGATGTAAACAGCAAGAAGCACAATTTGTGAGAAGCGTGGCGAAGATACGACTGAAATTTTAGCATCTTTTCGTCATTTATGCCTAATGAAATTGGCGAAATACGGTGGATGTATTTCCATCTTTGAACTTGAGCGTTCCATTTGTGATTTCTGAATTTCAGATATTCAAACTAACACGATGGTTATAGTTTTTTCTACAAAACATAATCTTGCTACTTGCGGCTCTCTTTTCCAGAATAAAGGAAAATAAGGCATTTTACGTTGAGGCTTACTCAATTCGTTTTCAGCGCTGCTCATGGCCGAAAAATTTGCTACTGAAAAACTAGTTGCCTTTTAATTTAGTTTATATTAAATCTGGAGCATCCTCCTGCACGACATTTAAGGCAGTGTGGTGAAAACTTTCTAATTTGTTAGCAAACCGTGGTCATAACTTTGGGTATGTACGGTACCTACTGTCAGTATCAAGTAATTGGATCGATAACAAACTAACAGTCGATCCGCAAGTAAAAATTAATAAAAAAAAATAGGCCTACCTCTCTTTAGCCAGGTGAAAATTAGAGCATGGAATGCAAAGCCAAACAACAAGAGATAATGCATAAAATAACGAATTAGTCTATTACCTGAGAGCTATTTAGGAGGCTGAGAGCAAGCAGCCATTACCCGGTTGGATTGTTTTTTGCATTAAAAACAACCGGAAATAGCTGAAATTTTTGTGTGCAAATATATTGACTTTCTTAAGAATGCTAATGAAGAAATTAAAACTAGGATTGTGTATATCAGTTCTGGTTGTTTTTTTTTTTTTTTTGCTAAATAGCTAAAAAAAAAACTTTTTAAGCTATAGTCAGTTTATTGGTACTGTTAGGTCCCTTGGAAAAAAAAAACTCTTTGAATGGTATACAAAAGCCAAAATCCACTAAAATTTGGCCAAGAGAAAAACTATCACTACAGACAATGCCTTAAAAAAAGAAAAGGAAATCAACAGAAGATGTTGCCCGACTTAGTAGAGAGCAGAAATCTGTCAATTACTGGAAATTTCTCACACCTATAATTTTACTCTAGATTAAATCCGGTTTATCTCCTTTTCCCGTCATACATATTTACGTCATGGTACATAAGAAACATTTTTTAGCAATTCTACTTAACGGAATTGCTAAAAAATTATTCATAAAAAATCTTGAAAATAAATCCGAATTCTGACCCACTTAAACAAAGAACACTGCTTTCTGATAGGCAAATTTAATCGAGCGCTACGAGACTGAGAATACGCAGAACATTTTTGACAAGCAACCAACACCACTGGCCAAGGTAAGCAGGAGGTTTACTATCACTCTTACCTTGGCCACAACCTTCTTTCAAACTTGTTTGTTAGTAGCCTACTAGAATCATCTGTCAGAGCAGGTGAAAATCGTCCAAACCTTCTTAGCACCTGCAGAGCCATCACCTGCTTGCTGGCCCTACTCCTAAGATGGAGAAAACCTGACCCAGATTTGTCTATGCAAGAAAGTCCAATACTTCAGACGCTACACTACCCAAACAGCTTCATTATTATGCAAGTTGTAACAAATGATAGGCATTTGACTGACAATATAATCACATGTTGGATAGAAATTGCAATGCTAAGAGTCTAACCCCCTCCCTCCCCCAAAAATAAAAATAAAAATAAAAAATCAACAACAAACTGAGCATTTCAAGGTTAGCCATAGTCTTGAATTTTTTGCATGGGGGAGGAGGGATGGTGACAAAATCAAAGAGACGGAATTTGGGGGAAGGTGCCACGATTTCTAAACTTCAGCCTGAAAATCCTTGCAAAATGAATTCAACCACTTTTTTTAAACTAAAATAAAAAAATAATAATAATAGTTTCTTTATTTCTTTAAATTAGATTTTAACCCTTTAAATGCCACACTGACTTCTAAAGGAATTTTTTTTAATATATCCCATACTTGCCTCAGTTGGGATTTGAACCAGCATTCAGTTGGTTTGGAGAAGGCCACAGAGATGTGGCTGACCACTCTGCTCTGGATGCACGAGTTTTATTTATTTATTATTATTTTTTTTTGGGGGGGGGGGGGGGAGATGGATTAACAAAGCTTGTGCAGCTTAATTTTTTTTGTCTATATTGTGAGGTGCATCACAATGGCAAAATATTAGAAAGGTTAATGAAAAGTAGGATAGGGTATATTTAGGAGATAGTGGGACTGGTAAGCATACTAAGCAAAGAATTAATGGTCCAGCTAATCTCCCACAGAGGGCACCAAGGAGTCTACTTGTGATTTACGATAACTCCCCAACCTAGGAAAAATTATTTAGCATACAGTAATGTGCCAGCATACTCCTTACTGTCTTGTTCCCTGGCTAGTGCAGAAAATATAATCCAGACATTAATTCTATCCCCCCCCCCCGACCCTTGGAATGGGAATAAAATGTATGAAAACCCTCTTTTTCAAAAACCTCTATAAAAGAAGACATCGCATTTTAATCACTTAAAATTACCTGAGTTTATTTTATGTTGTTTTGTTTCATTAATGACTTTCAATTATGCAAAACAAATGTTTGTGATTATCTCTTCGGACAATTTAAAATATTTCATTTTCGTTTCGTGTGTCAGGAAAAAGTGAATTTCTTTACTTTAAATTCAATAAGGCAGTGCAGTAAAAAGCATTTCATTTAAGTTCCCGACAATGTTTACATTTTTATCAGTACTGGAGATAGCAGTGCCTACCGTTTAAATTTGTCCAATTGTAGAAAGATGATGCTTTGGTTGAGTGGCAATTTAGGTCGAGTACATATTGACACAATGATAACACTTACCTCGACTCTGTAAGTTATATAGAGAAGTAGAGTGGGATTTTCATTTTAACGGAGCAATATTTCTAGTAAAACGTACTGTGATCAATCATCATAATTATGTATTGCTGCATATTACCTGCACTTTATGTGGGTGAAATTGGCAGGCCTTGTACTCTTTCTATTGCAGGCTAATTAAAGAACATGGTTCATCGTTCAAAAGTTTCGAACACTACCATATCACATCAGCAACCCCACAAGATTGTTCTCTTTACCGCTGTCTGATCGTCAGACTTTGGCTTTGTTTGTACCTACAGACAGTTAACTCTTATAGGAAGTAACTTCATTCCCCCAATCCCCGCCGTCCCCCCCAAAAAATTAATTTGTTACTCGATTTCAGTTTCTGTTAGTATTAAAACTAGTATATGTGCTGGCATGCGTGCTCATTAATTTCATTTTTTATTTTCTACATAATTTAAATGAACAGTTATACTGACGAGTGATGATGTAATCAAAGATGCTTAACGCATTTCGTCTAAAACAGGCATTTTATGATGAGGTTTCATGATAAAAATAAAGTCAAAATAAGTTGCTCAAATAGTTTTCAGCGAACCCGTTTTTCTGCTTGGAAATTTTCAACCTGTAAATTGATGGAAGAAGCTGATACTGACCGAGAAGGTACTACATTAGACCCAACCCAAATCCTCAAACTATTTAAAAACGTTTCTAAAAACAATGTAAATCAAACACCAACACCGATTCTATCAACTGAGGTCCAAAGGGCTAGTGAATCTCAGGAGTACCGTCTGAAATAACGCTACAAAAATATGATGCAGATCTAAAAGCAGCCTTCAGGAAAAACTTTCTCCATTGGTTTCAATCTATTGAGGTAGTTTCCATTAGAAAGGCTGAAGCAACTCCCAGCAGTATCTACTGAAGCATCCTGTTTACGGTAGAAGACATTTACATCATCAAAAATTAGCATTTTACGTTGAAGTTTCGTAATAAGAACATTTTCCCATTTTAACCTGATAATTTTGCATTACATTGTTCCCAATAGAATGTCTCCCTGGAGGTTTTCGTTTGCGTGTAGCAGCCTGATTGCATGTCCCCACTGCGCCTGCGCGACGCAGTCCTCCTCTATATAAAGCGGGAGCATGGCCGGTTCCGGCATTTATTTTCCTCTCAATTTGTCAGGCGGTGACTCGAGAGGGGAGGCAGGGCAGGCCCTTGGTTAAGTATGTTTTAGGCAAAAAGGAAACCATTTCTAGCCGGCCGGGCTGGGGGCCGGCAAAATTTTCTTTCTTGTTTGCCAAAACATACTAACCTGATAATTTTGCATTATCAGGAGACCTCGTCAAACGTGGGCATCGATCTGACGGGGCGCCCCAGGGAGCAAGCAGGCATTCCCCCAAAAATTTGTTAAGGACAAATTTTGCACTTTATTCAGAACATGGTGATGAAAACAGGAGGATGGATCTCTTTCGTAGGGTTTGGTGGCCCTGAAAAGGACCGTTGTTTGAGGGTCTTGCTTCCTTCTGTGGATGGCTTGCTTCCGTCAGGGAGTGGCTTGCTTCTGCTTCGTTCTGAACATGCTCAAGGGGGATTGACCACAGTTCTGGCTGCGAAGATTGGTCCCACCCAGTGTAGTCCCTTCTCTTCTCTTGACATGGGTCCTCAGGTAGTGGAGGTAAATGTCGATGAGTGGCGCCAGTAAGCTGCTTGTAGAATTTCTTCTATTGGGATGGCGTTGTGGTGCGCCCATGACGTTGAAATTGCTCTGACTTCGTGTGCTGTTGCTCTTTCACTGCTCAGGTTGGCTTTGTCGTAGGCAATGTCGATAGTTTTCATTATCTAACAGGAGACCATTGCAGCGTAAGTCTCTCCTGTTTGGAGGTCTACAGGTGGAAAAAGTTGATTTCTGCCTCTACGGATGTCTTCGTGTTGAGTTCTGGCGAGGTAGAAGCGGAGTGCTCGGATGGGACAAAGTAGGCGTTCTGGTTCGTCTCCTGTTAAATTGGAGAGGGCTTTAAAGGTGATTGGTTTAAGTGGTTCCGTTGGTTTTTGTGTTTTTGCACGAAATTCTGGTCTTGGTTGAAGGGTTACTGATGAAAAGTTTGGACTAAAGATGAAGTAGGCTGGGTTTGCTGAAAGGGCTTGGACTTCAGAACAGCTAGCGCTTGCTGCGAGTGTTACGAGGAAGACGGCTTTCCTGGTTAGGAGGTGAAGGGAGCTGTCTTGCATTGGTTCGTAGTAGTCTTGCACGGTATTAAGTTTTTACAGGACGGTACGGTACGGTTCTGAAAACGGCGGTCTACGGTAATATCACGGTAATTTAGGAAATAATTTTGCGCATTATCCACTTGAGCACAAAAGAATCAAATATGGCTCTTTGCGTTTAATTTGTATACTAATAGCGGGACTTCGCTTTCTTCTTGATTGGACGTTATTATGTCATCGACAACACAAACACGCTGGGACACGCTTGTTACTGACGAGCTGCTCTCCCCCCCCCCCCCACACCCTTCCGAAATGTGGGCACTTCATCTGCCTAGCAGTGGGATAAGATTTCACTCCCTCGTGCAAATTTCACACCTCCGTATCAGCGCCTATTTGTGCGAATTTAGTTTAAAGAATTGCTGCCATCAAAAAGAGAGTAAAGCTGGTTCGTGAATGGTCGTCAGCATCATGGTAATACCGCTGCTACGGTAATACCGTGGGTGCTAAAAAAGGAACGATACTGATACCGTAATTTTTTTTTACCGTCAATACCGTGAGTACCGATTTACCGTGCAACACTAGTTCGTAGGGAGCTTCTATTAATGATTGTAGGGCGATTGATAAGTCTCGGTCCGAGATGAGTCTTCTGGTTGTGGGTTGGTCGTTTTCGAAGGAGCAGAGGAGTGCTGAGATCCGGTAGTCTTAGAAGAGTTTGGTTTTGTCTGCTGCTTTGAAAACCGAGTTTAGAGCTGAGCAGTAGACCAGAATTGTTGAGCCTTTGAGCTTGTTGATGTTGAAGAGATTGGTGAAGAATCTTAATAATTCGGGAAGAGAGGGGTCGATTGGATTAATTTCCCTTGCGTAACACTATGAAACCACTTGGCCTAGTGGCTGTCGTACATGCTATTTGTTGAATCTCGTGTGGCTTTCGAGGCGATTTGGATGGCATCGTCTTTATGAATTCTCGGGGGTTAGGTTGTGGAGTAGTCTGGACTTGGTACCACCTTTTTTCCTTATGTAAGCCAGAGCTGTGGTGTTGTCGGCTTGTACTTGGATCACTTGTTTTCTGATGTGTGGGAGAAAATGAAGCAGGGCCAGGTGGATTGGAGGAAGTTGATGTGACGAGATTCGTTTTTCTGCCAAATTCCATAGATTTCCAGGTTGCTCAGGTGAGCTCCCCATTGATGGTTGGAAGCGTCGGTGAAGATTAGTAGGTTGGGGTGGGGTTCGTAAAGTGGCACTGTCCTGGTAAGGTTTGTGACATCTGACCACCAAAGGAGGCTTTCTTGGGGAAAGTCTTCTGAAAGGGCAATTGTAGATCTGGGTTGAGTTGACGATTTGACCAATGGTCGATTCGGTGGTGGTAAAAGGGTCTTACCATCCAGCATCCGTGGGGAATGACGTTTGCCATTGAGTCAATCTTCCCGATGAGGGAGTTTAGTTCTCGGAGGGAGAAGGTTGGTTGGAATCGGCGACTGCGGTGTAGGAGGTCTTGGACTCTTTCGAATGAGGGTGATATTGTGGCTGATGAAAGATTAAATGAGGCGCCCAGGAACGTGAAACTTCGTTCTGGAGTGAGGCGTGATTTGGATTGGTTCACGCCGAATCCCAACTGGTTTAACAGCTGGATTGTGTGGTCCCTGTTTTGTTCGAGGTGAAGGGGGGTCTTGGTTGTGAAGGGCTCAGTCGTTGAGGTATGCGCTTGCCTGATTTGATTTTGGTGTAACTAGGCGAGAATTGGTTTTAGAACCAAGGTGAAAATACTTGGTGCAGCGTTCAAACCGAGAGGCAGACAGTGGAATTCAAAGACTTGGTCGTTGTAGATGAACCGGAAGAATTTCGTTGAGGATGGATGAAGTGGAACGTGAAGATACGCATCCTCTAAGTCGATGGAGATTGTCTAGTCGTCTTGTTTGAATGATTGGTGAATGCTGTCCATAATTTCCAACTTGAAATGGAGGTTGTCGATGTACTTGTTTAGTGGTTTCATGTTGAAAATGAGTCTTTGGCCTCCTGATTCTTCGGGCTAGGGATGGGTCGGTAACTGAAACCGAAACCGACACCGATTTGGATTTTGTGTCGGTTTTTCGTAAGGTGTTCGAAAAATCAAAAATTGATTTGTTGTGTTAATTATTTTTAATAATTATCATTTTCAATGTATAAATGACAGCAAAGCTCCTAGTTATTAAAAAGAAAATAGTAAAGGAAAATGGTGCCACAGCTACACCCATGGTCTATGACGCTGCTGAAAGTGAAAGCAGGAATGAGTTAGAAGCTAGTAATACTAATGTTACAAGAAAACAAACTAGAAATAGCTGGTTGGGGTGGATGGTGGCAAAAACCGATACCGAAACCGCGGTTTTGTGGGCGTGAAAACCGAAACCGGAACCGAAGTTTAAAAAATGGCCCCGACTCATCTCTACTTCGGGCGGGTGAAAATGGTGCTGTAGAACCCCGGGCTTGGGTTGTTATGTTTGAAGATTGCTCGTTTTGCCAAGAGAAGTGCAATCTCGTGCGAAAGGGATTCTGAAACGGGTGCTGTGAAGTTCTTCGTAGGCGAGTTCGCAAGAGGTGTATCCGACAGGAAAATGGGGCGAAAGCCCTTCTTGATTATTGAAAGAACTTCGGTGTTGCGTGTGATCTTTTTCCAGGCTGGATAAAAGTGGTGGAGTCTTGCGCCGACAGGGAAACAGTAGAGCCGGAAGCAGTCATTGTTTGCGGTGGGAGCTGCGGCCGCCGGGTGAAGAGTAGCGGCTGCGGCGGTCGGGAGCTGCAGTACGTTTCTGGTTACTTCGTTGGATGGGTCGGGAACGTGTTTGTTGTTCTGTCCGATTCTTTTGATTGTTCGAGGCGTCGCTTCGTGGAGGCTTTGTCGAAGTCGATGATTTGTTCCAGTCTTCGGAAGGGGTCCGTGGACTTTGATGTTTCGTTGCTTTATATGGACGAAAGGGTTTAGGCTTACGAGAAATGTCTAAATGGGGCGCTAAGGTAAGGATTAAGCCACGAAAGAGGGTGTCGGATTCATGAAGCGGTTGGTTCCGTAGTCGGTATTTTGTTGATTCATTGAGGTTATTGGCTGATTTGAGAGCTGCTTCCCTTAAGAGAAGTGTGTTGTTAAACAAAGCCCGTGTTGCCCAGTTTAGGAATGGTAGGTAGCAAAACTTGCTTTCTGAAGAAGTTGAGTGATCAGGGACAAAAGGTTACAAATTTCTTCGGGGCTGGCGTCGGCCGAGAGTTTCTCGTATAGTGCGTTGATTGCCGTGTTCAAAACGTCGGCTTGTGGTGCAGCACGTTAGCTTAGGCGAAGGCATTTGCCGTTGTCTTATAAAAAGAAGAAAGGGACTATAACTCGTTTGGGGATGGTGAAAATGGTTCCAAAATCTAGCTTGACTTCGCTGCAAAGAAACTCGCATTCACGTTAAGTGTCGAAGTTCTTTGGGCTGGTTGCGCCATCGCCGAAAGGACGGAAAAAACCTGCTTCACGGCCTGGTCGCGGGGCTGGGGGCTCCATGTCACGTTGTAAGGGTTCACCCTTGCCCAAAAGAGAGCCGCTGATCCGAAGTAGGCAGGTAAACAATGTTGTGGATTGACCCAAAAGGTTGCGGGGCTTAGCGTCTTTATCGCGAAGGGCAAACCCGAAGCCAGTCTTGAGATCACGGTTGATGACTGGGGCGTCGGCGGATTGAGAGAGCTTGTACTGGAAGCAATATGGAACTGTTTCTTCCACTATGTTAAGTAGCGAGGCTAGCGGGATGGTGGGGTCGTTGGTGCTTTCATCCGTAAATTAGATGTGCTTAGCGGCGGGCTGAGGAGCAGGCGGCACGTTAGGCGGCCCGTCGTTAGCGGCCGAAGGGATAGAGTGCCTGTGCTTCTTGGCCAAATGCGAAGGAACGGGTGAATGGCGCTTGCGGCTGTCGTGGCTGATGGTCAATGTAACCCAATCTTGCGTGTTGGCCCGGCGCGTGGAGGAAAAACAAGATGGCGGAGGCTTGGGAGTCGTCCTTGCGTATTGATGAAAGACCGAGTCCACGAGACTGTGCGCTTCGCTGCGAGTCATACTGTGATCCCTGCGAGAAGATTTTGATGAAAGGTCAAGTGGTGAATTATTGGCCGACAGGCCGTTTTGGATGTAAGAGGGTTCACGGAGTTTCCGTGTTGCTTTGCGAAAGAGCGTTTTGGTTTGCAGTAATTCTTCCTCTAAGGCCGAAAGGTCGAGCGGAGGCGGCGTGCGTTGGCCGTCTTGAGGCGGGAAATCATCATCTAATATCAATTAGCTCTCACCCACAAAGATCTCCAAACAGACTGTTTCGCCCTTGTTTGGGCTCGTCAGTAGAGAATACTTTGTGGACGAGAGCTAGGCTACGCTTGCTAGGGCAAATGACAAGGGCGAAACGAATACGGTTTCCCCAAGCGAAAGAGCAGAAACGTCTGCTTGTTTGGGGCTCCAACTGAATGGTTGACACCCAGGCTTAGGACAATTTTTGCCGATTGATCATTTAATATCAATTAGCTCTCACCCACAAGCACACGTTTCTGGTTGCCCAGCGGGCGGCGAGGGAGCAGGTAGGAGCACAGCATCCGAAGCCAGAGCAATAAATGAAAGGACGTCATGCGACGGGTCGTATTCGGCAGAGGCCATCTTGAAGGTAGCGAAAGGAATTCAAATCCCTGCGAAAGGCGGGAGACGTAGAGACGAGGTGACACGTAGGAACCTCTGGAGGAAAATGAATGCCGGAACCGGCCATGCTCCCGCTTTATACAGAGGAGGACTGCGTCGCACAGGCGCAGTGGGGATATGGCAGCAGGCAGTTACAAGCAACCGAAAAACCTCCAGGGAGACATTCCATTGGGAACAATATAATGCAAAATTATCAGGTTAATATGTTTTGGCTAACAAGAAAAAATGATATCAAAAAGTCCCCACTCTGCTGTTTTCATCATTAGCGACACATTTTTAATCCTGCACTTGGAAGATCTTCATACCAAAAAATAAATAACACTTATTTACACACAAAATCACTTGTGATTACATCCTATTGTGTCCTTGGTTGCAGTGACCGTTTGGTTTTTATTTTATTGTTTTAGTACCCTTGTTGTGATTGGGCAGGATGAGCATGGCGATTTTACGCTCCTGTGGATGTACAAGTGATAGCAAGGAGAGCCATAAAGTTGCCGAAAGTGCCCTTAGTTTAGATTGCAAGGTGATGAATTCAAGTGTGGCAATTGCGAGGGATTCCAGCACAAGTTTTGGATACAATTTGTTTTCAGAGAAAAAAATTCAGTATTTTTTTAGATTAAGCAAGTGTCAAGTGTACAGCGAGGCCTTCATAGAGATTAAACTGCTGGGCTGCAGTTTTTTGCTTTCAGGTTTTTCAAAGCATTTTAAGTGTATGTTGCAGGGCATTTACGGCATGGGATCCTGTAGACAACGTTTGATCTCAAACTGGTCGGGATGGGTTCTGTTGGAGACTTTAGGAAGGTTTTGATTTTGGGGGTGTGGAAAATATTGCATTCTCTTGGGATGTGGTGGATGGATTGATATTGAGAGGAATTGTGGGATGGACGGTGATGGTGCTTCAAGTACTGCGATGTTTTTGACTTTTCGGGAAGGTGGAAAATGGTCGGGTAATGATTTAGTGCACATTTCTTTGTTTGTGAAATGGCTAAACCGAAGGGTTCAGGAACCGTGAATCCAAGTTTGGTCCTCGGATCCATGGATCCTGATACCTTCACATTTATCGTTCTGACGGCTTGGCTTGCGATTCGGGTTGCTTGTTCTTCATGAATGCTTGCCTTTTTCAGGAGTTTGGCAATAGTAGCCACCCGTGAAGGTGTAGTGTTGATAATCGGGTGAAATTTGGAGCGAAAAGTTTGGTTAGGTTCAGTACGACGAGAATCGTTTCCGGAAGGTTGTGCTTTCGGTCTTGGCCAGTTTTCGCTGTTCCTTTGGTTCGAAAAATGCATGATGTAGGGTTTTGAAAAACTCTTCTGATAACTCAATGGTTTGTTTGCTTTCGGCTTTCGTGTGTCGAGATGACGGGTAAGAATGGGGACCAAGCCACGGAAGAATGTGACGCTCTCGTGAAGAGGTTGATTGCGAAGCTAGAACTTTGTTGAGTCGTTCAGATTCGAGGTGGTGTTGAGTGCTTTGTCACGCAAAAGAAGGGTGTTGTTGAAGAGAGAACGCGTGAACCAAGAGAACGCGTGAACCAATTGATTGAGTGGTATGTTGCAAAACATGTATTCTGGAGAGCTGCAAAATTAAGTTGGAAAGTTCCGTGACAGTTGCTGGGGAAGGAGAGGACGAAAGCTTCTAGCAAATTGCGTTTACCGCCGTGTTTAAGACACCTGCTAGGGATGCAGCCCACAGGCCTAGACGAAGAACATAAGAGGACATTTTGGCTTTCCTTGGAAGATATAAAGCTGTTCCAAATTCCATTTTAACTTCGGCGGTTAAAAATTGGGATTCCAGATAGGTGTCGAAATTCTTTGTTGCTGTTGTTCCCTCGCGAATGGGCAGAAAAATGATGGGGGGGGGATTGAGGCTTAATGGCGCGTCGACAGCTAGGGCATTAGAGCCAACCTCACTCACAGTGCAGTGGTCCGGGTTGCCACTGCACCACACATTACAGAGATGTTAAATAAAACCACTAGTCGAAAAACAGTATTTCGCCGGCCCTCCTGGCTGGCCAGCTGAAAATTGTTACTATTGCCTGGAGGTAACATACATTACCTGTGTTATTTTTGCATTCCTTCCTGAGGGATGCCTTTTCCGTCAGGAAAGGAAAGCAAAAACATAGGTAATCTATGTTTCCGAAGGGAAACTAGAAACGATCATTCACGGCCCAGCCTGGGTGGCGGAAGCTCCTCATCGAACTCTAGTGGCTGTCCACGTCCCAGGATGACCCCACCATTGTGTAGTAAGCAAGTCAGAAGGGTGGTCGATTGGCCTACATGCGACTGTTGCTTAACATTCTTGTCCCGAAAGGCGAAGCCAAATCCACTTGATAATCTACGGATGTTTACTGGTGTATCCGAAGACTTTGACGGTTTGTATAAGAAACAATCAGGGACCACTTCTTCTACGGTTTTCAGCAAATCAGCGAGAGGAATGGTGGTTCCGTTATCAGCAGTCGGATCCTCGGGAAAACGAATATGGCAGTCAGGTTGGGATTTCTTTGTTGTAATTGCAGATTTAGTGCGAACGCTGAATCAAGGTTGAAGCCTTCCTGGTCATTGCCGTCAGCTTGAGGTTCCATGGCAGCAGGGGGAAGACGCTGCTGAAAACTCAGGTCCGCGGGAACAGAAGAGGAGCAACGTAGAGACGAGAGGGCAAGCGAGAGCACTTGTGGCTGTTGTTGCTTGATGTCGAGGCAACCCAATCATTTGTGTAGTTTGCATTTGCTGAATTCGTGATGGATGGTGGAGGTTTGGCAGGTGGCAGGTGATAGCCAAATTTGGCGAGAGCTCGTTTGACTTGCTGGTTAACTTCACTGCGAGAGAGGGAGCGGTTGACGCGAGACGAAAACAACGAAAAGTCTAGGGGTTCTTTCGGCAAGTGGTGATTCGAAGCAAGAGCAAGCATTCACATTCGTTGCCTTTATCTCTGGAAGCACGGATATCAGTTTCGATTGTGAACAGCTCCAGGCTGGAAGAGGGCGAAACCTGGCCAGCTTGAATGCTGCAAAGCGATAGTAGGATCATAGGTATCCGAGTTGATGGCGGGCACAGTCGGGGGCAGATGAGAAGTCTCCGGATCCTCAAGGGATGAAGCGGACATCCTTCCGACGAGAAGGTCAAACTAGAAGACCTTTGGGCGAAAAGTGGGAAACAAAGTGGCGTGGAGACGGTCTGGAGGAAAAATGATCACCAAATGAATGTGGCTTTGTAGAGGAGGGATGCGCACAACACATGCGCAGTCGGGTTGTGCGCCGCCGACTACAAGGAGCTGAAAAACCTCCAGGAAATCGAAATGTTCCAGGAACTAATGCAAAAATTAATAGGTTATCTATGTTTTCTAACTGGCAACAAGAAACGTTAATTTAAAACAACTCAATTTTATGGATAAAAAATCAACGTCATGTAAAAAATTGACGCATATTAAATTTCATTATTAGTCGACTTAATACTCAGTATTAATACTTAATACTAAGTCTA
>JAHWFP010011231.1:0-10932 GCA_023313725.1 Lithobius niger | reverse complement strand
CACGAAAGACACCTTCCTGGGTCAATGCAGCCCTAATCACCTTCGGGAGTCCAACCGGAAAAACAGTTTTTGCCTGCAGTTTCTCCCTTCGTAAACAGAACTAACCCAACAATAGGCCAAGTTCCCCCCTCCTCCTTTTGTCATTTTCCATCAACTGAGCCATCCCCAACATTTTTGGGAAGAGAACGACCCAGTGATGCGTCATTCTCATGTCAATTGTGGCATGTATAAGATCCCTGGAGTTTCCGACTGAATTTGTCCTTCTCTCCTTCCAGAGGCAAGGCTTCGGCTGGGAGCGTATCAAACCTCCTAATTCTCTGCTGCAGACTGGCCGACTAGAATTGAATAGAGACCGGAACTTATACTTGGAATATTGTTCCACCACATGCTCAGCATGCTCAGCACGCTTGCTCTCTATTGGATGGTGCTATGTACATTTAGGCTGATGTTTGTATGTTTGAATAATTAATCCTAAAAACGTAGACTTAGTAAACATTTACTTAGCAATCTTTAGGTATGTACCTAAGAAAGAAAAACTAGAAAAAAAAGTATGCCAAGTAATAATTTTTCCCTAGGACATGGAGGGATTTTTCAAATGGAACCTCTGTGTGGAATCGCTCTACATGCAATCAATTGAACTATATGGTTCCTCCCTTCCCGGAATCTAAAAAAAATCTTGTCTTAACTTTGTGAATACTTATACACAGAAATATTGCAATGCCGAGCAATATTTGCTTTTGCTACATGACATATTTGCTACATGACAGACAACGAGACAAACGTGACTTTAACAAAAGATTAAGCGTGTTGATATTATATAGTTAGATTTAAAAATATATTAGAAGTCGCAATTCCTTAGGAGAGAATTGAACTTGTCTCACCTTGTAATCAGATGCTTGTGCCCTAATGCTCATTTCCAAAGGCTCTCGACACTGTCTTGGCTTCGTTTATGTCACACTTCGCGTGGCCTAGATAATGCTTTTGCATATTGGTCTTGATGCTCTTGTTTTGACTAAGTTGCTGTGCATACCATGTGGACTTCACCCAAATTTAGTAAAGTGTGGTGCGAAGCAAAGCAAAGGAAATTCACATTCTGTGCTGGTGGTTAGCCTGTCTGTATTACAGGATAGGATTTGAACCATTTCAAACTCTCCACATCGGTTCTGTGATTTATTTGTGATTTAAATTCGAAATGATGTTGGTGAATGGGTTTGGGTGGTTTTTGACTAAAATGTGCGAAAAAGTTGGGCTATTGAATGTTTTCATCGATCCTTAAAACAAGCATAAAGTCTTCCTCATTTCAGCTGATTTCCACGTTTTTGAGTTTCAGAAATCTCCTAAAAATGCATTAAAACCCCTAAAAAGTTTACAAATCTGGCTGTTTTCTTCGTTAGAGTGACTTTCATGCCTGTTAAAAAACTATATTTACAGATATTAAACAGAAAATTGTATGCAAAAACAAAAATACCTAATAAATCGACGTTAAAGAAATACTTAAATCCACGGCCTCACGTTTTTCAGTTAGTGGTCGATGCATATTGACTGGGAGTTCCAAACAAAACAGCAGTCCACATTCAGTTTTTTCTCCCGGTATTCTTATTCTTATTTCAGGCAATTTCCCTTTTCAGTACTCATTCATTATGTCTGTTAGATATTCAGCACACTTTCCAAATTCCTAGATTTTACGAATATTTCTTTTATTTTTTTCAGGGGCCTTCCTGATTCCTTATTTAATAATGCTACTGCTGGCCGGCAAGCCGATGTATTTTATGGAGTTGTGTTTCGGGCAATTTGCTGGTAAAGGTCCGCTGTCCGTTTGGAAGTGTTGCCCCATTGCTAAAGGTAAGTTCGAAAGCAGGTCGATCATTTCTGCAGAATGTAAAAAAAAAATCAATAGAAATGAAAAACTTAAAGCAGAGAGAAACAGGAACGTTACAGGTTCCTCGTATCGAGAAAAAAACAAGGTAACGATAAGTGGAGCTGCACATAGCGATAGGTCATTTAACTGAATTTTGAATACAGAGCGACAGTTGTCTGAAATCGAAGTAGTATTTCTCTGTAATCGCAACTAAGAACGCCTGAAGGCAGGATTGCCCAAAACTCGTTTCATTTAACGAAGTGGACTGTAATTTTACTAAAAGACTATTAAATTGCTGGTTTTTGTTTGTTACTTGTTTGACTCATAAAGTTGATGCTTGAGGTGATTACTTTAATGAATAATTAAACACTTGTTGTTCCCCTGCGTAAGAAACGGAGGGCTAGCTGAATTCTCGCATGCGTGAGCAAAATAGGGAGCATGAACTTGGGAGCATGAAACGGGGGGAGCATGAAACTGGGGAGCATGAAACTTAGGAGCAAAACTGGGGAGCATGAAATTAATGAATACGACGAACCCTCCCCTTTCGAACCTCCTTTCACCCCCCCCTTCTCCCCATAGACCCCATTGTGGTCGAATACCCACCTGCAGCCCCCTGGTACAGTATGTCCCCTCCCGCGTTCCCTGCCCCGCTCCCCCGCGTATTCTGCCTTTGTATGGTTTGAAATCCTCCCCCCACTCCTGCTGCCCCTCACTTGGAATCCCTGATGTTTTGTTTTCTTAAGACGGTAAATAACTTTTTCAGTGGAGGACAACGCAGTGTGGCTGAATTTCCCGTTTCTCCGTTTTGATACCAAGTGCGAAAAGCCTGCCGTAACGATAGTGCATGCAGTGATTGATACTCAACCAACTTGGAAACTCGGATCTAATAGTCTAATAGTATTGAAGCAATATTGTGTTTGTTTCTAATTGTTAGAGCGCATATCCATTTTCATGGTCGGCCGCTTGCCATTTTCTTTACTACCGTGCTAAGAATGTACCCGCTTGCCCTCTTGGTGATTGTTCCAGGTACAGCTGATTAGCCGGCATTTGCCAGCATTATTGAAGCTTTGTTTGTTTAATCATGATCCCTCATTAAGTCTGCTTATTAAGCCATATATATATTTACATAGAAGTTACTAAAATTTGTCTTGTTAATCTGTAGAAAATACAATGAGAATTCAAGAAAATAAAGAAAATTTAATTCAATGTGTGAATTTCTCCTAAATCCGACATTGTAAGTATTGGGATGTAATGTTGATTCTATTTCAACAAGGCCAACTGAGATGCAACCTCTGGCAGACAGATGTGTTCGTAAATGTAGCAAATATTAGTAAATCGGGGATAAAAATGTTATGGTTGACGGACAGGGTTGGTGGGATGTAGTAAAGGAAAGGAGGAAATATGTATAGCATAATTATTGTATATAAATCGTTGGTCTGAGAGACCAGCGTATAAGGGTAGTATAACTAAAAGTGTAGGAAAAAATGAAATTGCGCTGGTTGACAAGACCAGTCAATTTTAAAAGTAGAAATTTAAAATGCATGTGGCAAACAGAATGTAAATGTCTTAATAATTCCAGAAAAGCTCAATTCATTTTGTATGCAGCAAAGCTAGGAAACTAGATAATTCAGAGGGAACCCAGATAACTAAACATGTTATGACGAATTGATAACCAAATTAAAGGCGTAAACACTGAAACATTGTTTTGATCGATATCCTTAAACCTTTACTTAATTTTATATATTTTATTGCCTAAAAACACAGAAACAATTTGACGTCGCTACTCAATAAGCAGACATAGCCATCATCAACAACTTGCCTTTTAAGACTGCAGCTACAGAGAGCAGTGACTCTGTTCTAAGTCAATTTTAATCCATAACTTTCCGTCTACTATGACTTCCACCAAGAATTCCAGTACTTCGAAGCTGTTCAGTATTTTCCGATTTTAGCAGTGGTGGAGCAGTGATTAGTTGATGGTACATCCGGAATTAAAGTCCTAGTCGGGGCTGTTGTCTTTTTTTTAAATAATTTCACTCGGCTTATTGTATCTTGTATTATCTGAAGGGCGGTACTTAATGCTGACTGTCATGTGTTGGCCCTTTTGCTTCATTTATTGTTTGCCTTGACTTCAAGCATGGGTTAATTGAAGAGGTTTAGGGGAGGCTGGAACTGGAAGAACCACTTCCGTTGAGTAGAAAATGACAAGCCTAAACTACAAAAGGCATAGTTTGGCCTGGTACTTAGAGGCTGCTTAGTAAATTTTTTACATATCAAAAACAAAAACTGGTAAAGGGGACCTCTAAGCACCGAATGGTTAGGCCTTTCAAAGGAGTGATATCAACACGCCAAAACATTCGTCAAGTTAATCGGCACTGACTAATAATTCGAAGATTAAATGAAAACTTGAACATTGTTACTTTCGGTAGCAATAACGTTTTCATTTAACGTCCAAAGTGTTATTCGCTGCGATTAAGTTGGCTAATGTTTTTGTGTGTTGATATCACTCCTTTGAAGGGCCGAATCATTCGGAACTTGGCGGTCCTTTTTACCAGTTTTGGTTTTTGATTTAAACTATGTATTAGACTTAACTCAACTAGCCTGCAGATTTGTAATAATGTACCACGTCAACTATAACTTGAGTGGCCATTTTTCCAATATTTTAATTTCGTATCATTCCTTTTTAGAGGCCGAACCATTTTCAGTTTAGTCTCCTCTTTATCAGTTTTTTGGTTTTGTTTTATGTTTATTTTTTTTTTCATTTAGTTCATTTCATTTCTTTATGAGGCCAAACCAGTCTCAACTTGGTGGCCTCTTTACCAGTTTTTGGCTTTATTTTGACATTGTGTTTGGTTTTCGTGAAGTGGACGTAGACACAATTTCTTTGGCAACGTTTGTTTATCTTTGTGACGACACACTAGCGTGTGTCTATACGCACATCAGTATACACGTTATCATTGTCCTAACTTTGACTATCCAATCAGAGACGATGCCGACAATACTAGCAATGGTTATAACAATACCTTCGTACTTACGTGCCCTCCCATGCCATTCCCGTTACTCCCTCAGGCTGTAAACCATAAAAGGTATGCAGTTCGTATCGTACTGCAGCCATTCGTCCAATTTCATAGCTGGAAGCCTTCCCTTTATTTCGGTATCGGTGAATAATCACCTTATGAAAATTAAAATAGGGATGAGCGGACTAGAAGTAGCTAGCTAGTAAAACATTTGCAATCTTTTTGAGGGACTTATTTTGCGTTGAAAGTAACTTACCTGGCATTCCTTTACGAGTTAATTTTTGTCAGGTGGGTCATTGCTCTCAATTTTACCACAATTTAAGCTTTTGTACCGTATTATTATTTTTCCCCAAGTACCTGAAATGTGTCCAACTATGATTCAGGATATTCGACACTTAACGCTATGGCGTCACGCTACAATTGTTTACCTCCTCGACAGTTGAATTGATGTTTGCCTATTTCAGGTTTACCGGGTCTGCTTCACGTATACGTGTTTTAATGCTAAGGTGTGACGTCAAGCTAAACCCGAGCTAATTTTTTTTACGATTTTTGTTTGTAAATTTTATTTGTCAATCATAATGAATTTACGAATTTTTTACATGCGACATGTAAATTTCTGAACGGAGACTTCAAGACGAACCCGAAATTTTTAGGCCTAAATACTCAGCTTAGGCCTGATTACAAAAGTACATGCTTAATTGCATATGGTGACAGTCTAGGTCAATTTTTTACTGCTGTCCGCCATAATTGAGGCAAGAAAAATTAGTCTTTATATTAATTCTTATCTCCTATCTTATTCTTGGTTTATGCAGAAGCTATAGCTTGTTTTACATTATGTTTGCAGGAAACTGACTCTATGACGCCTCCTTTCCTTTCACTACGAGAGCAAAAACGTGTGGATATCACACTTGTAGACTTCGACACGGTTACGGTTACAGTCTAGGAGTGGGATATTTGCGTGATTTTTTTTGCATTCTTACTCGAAGAAATCGTGGCGACATACAATGACTTTACTGCAAACATAATGTGGAACAAACTGATAAGGGCATTACACGAATGTGTCAGTTTTAAGAATGTTGTCTGTAAAAGAAGCTATAGAGCAGCGTCAAGTGACGTCATATGGCTACAAGTGAGATACCTGCAAGGGGCACTAGATTGAAATGTTGGGTTAATGCTTTGAGAGTGGATTTCGTAGGCTTAAAAAACCGTTGTTTTCTCCAATCCCTTATGCTGCTTAGGTTGTAATTGGAAAATAAAGATTCCACTTGCTTAAAAATGTCAGCAACTGCCAACAAATCGTCAAAAATCGCGCATTTTAGGCCTAAGAAATCCTGTCTAATAGCATTGGCTTCAGTAAGACGCTCTTCTTTTCCCCCACCAGTGCACCTTGCAGCTAACCCAGTAACTGGCTACACCATAGAGTTATATACAATAATACTACGTCGTGTCTCTGCCCTATAGATTAGCTTCATGACTGCAGAACAGTTAAGGTAATTTTGATAAATTCCTATTTTACCAAACAGCATGCGCGAGAACTGGCATGGAGCCAGGAGGCAAGACATGCCATTTCTTCCACAGTCGGCCTTGGTGTAAGAAACAAAATTCCTTCCACGCTTCAAGATCCTTTAAACGTTTACTGCTTGGGAACTGACACACGTGTTTGGGCTAATCGCAACGCAAGTGACATTTTTGACAAACATTTCTTAACATACGCAGCATAATTTTTAATACGTGTTTTTCGCAAAAGTAAAAGCGGTCACTCGTTCAACAACTGGCCGTAAGGGGTCGCGACCAAGAACAAGTGATAGAACGTGGGATAGAATTATCTTTTATACCCCTTCTTGTGTATGTTATGGTCGATTACTTATTTTTCATTTTATGGGACAGATAGGTCGTACACTGTTGAGTGTTGGC
Organism: Lithobius niger; assembly: GCA_023313725.1. Classification (NCBI taxonomy): domain Eukaryota; kingdom Metazoa; phylum Arthropoda; class Chilopoda; order Lithobiomorpha; family Lithobiidae; genus Lithobius; species Lithobius niger. The sequence goes on along the minus strand of JAHWFP010011231.1, from coordinate 4,146 downwards.
ATACTGGGTCAGTCATATACTCCTCCTGTCATCTCCTCCTGCTTTGTTGTACATTTGTTTGGTTTTATTTCCAATTGCAGGCATTGGTGCAGCTATGATTGTAGTTTGTGTGGTTATCTGTACGTATTACGTCATCATCATGGCATACACGATTTTCTACATTGCCTCGTCTTTCCAAGCAGAGGTTCCATGGATGAAGTGTGATCCCGCTTGGGCCAACATGACCACTTGTTTTGTGAGAAATAGCAACACATCGACTAACGGTACCAATGTGAGTACGACTCATTGGGTGAAGTATTTGGGTGTGCGTGCCCAGTAATCTACCATGCGTTTAGTAAATAAACATGCTAAGAACAATTATTCATTCAGTGACGTAAGGATTGGCGTGACCACGTACCATTAAATAAGAAAAGAAAAACAGTTTGAATAAATGTATGAACTTACACTGTATTTGAGTGTAAATGTAAACTATTTTATATATAAAATTTCGTGTTTTTTTTCTTTTAGAATAATGCCACCCTTGACGATGGCAATGTAACTACAATTAGTCCCGTTTCAACTACCGACAGTGACACCAACGTAACAGCCATCAAGTGGGAAACTGCAAGTCAGCAGTATTGGGAGTAAGTGGAAACAGCTACTTTTCTGTTCGTAGTACATGGACAGTTACGGCGCGTTTACGCAGCGACTCCCCTTTGCATTCTAACAGCTAGAACTCAATCGCGATGGCAAAGGTGACATTGCCATGGTAACAGCGCTAAATGGATTAGCTAAATCCGACATCGTTTGAGTAAAAACTTGCAGTTTTATAATCCGTGCCAATAATGTAAAGAATTCCTCATGACGAAACAATTTTCCCAAACGCTTCTGAACTCACGTTATTTGCCGTTTTCGTTGCGAGGCGGCAGACATAAAACCGCCGCCATGTTGGAATTTGAGGTGATTTCTGTCTTCTAGCAGCGAGAATGCAAAAGCGAGTGGTTGGACGCAGTAAGAACGAAATAAATCGATTAAATACAAACTCGGACCAGTCATGGCTCTGCTTATGAAAAAATGTATATAGCCTACAAATAAAAAAAATAAAAAAATGAAAAACAGTTTACAATATGCTATATGCAATGATTTTAAAACATTGCAGATAATCGACAAGTGTCGTTTATCTTCATTTAGTATCAATTAGCTCTCACCCACAAAGATCTCTAGGCGGATCTCTTGATCCGTACTCGTTTCGCCCATGTTCTCTGTATTTACTCTGGAAACGTGAGCGTGTACGTTTTTTTCCCCCAGTTTAGTCATCTTTTATTCACTTAAAACCAAAATGCATCCACGATACCATAGAATTTCTTTACAACCATTTACCACCAGGTGCTAGTCACACACAGGTGAATTTGTTGTCATGTGACATTGCATCTCGAGCGTTTCCGAGAGCAAGACAGCATGAGACCAGAAAAAAAGCGTGTACATTCTTGATTGTGGGCTTGGTTACGAAGGTATACACAAAGAGAAGTTGTAATAATTGCTCCTTTGTGATGAGGGACGATATCATGTGAATGGCTTCTTGTATAAAGGTTAATCCCCCACCCCCTTTCTACCCGTTCCTGGGCTCGATCCTGGTTGTCTGGTTGTATGGTGACGTCACAGCAAGCAGCCGTTGCGCATGGTTTAGCTCTCACCCACATAGATCTCTAGACGGATCTCTTGATCCTTACTCGTTTCGCCCATGTTCTCTGCATTTACACTGGAAACGTGAATTAAAGTCATGTTTATTAATGGTACTTACATGTGTTTCGCCCCCGTGTTTCATTAGACATAAACAGGTATTTTTGAATTTTTAATTCGTGTGATAATTAATTTATTACCTCTAGGTTGTTATCGATTTAGGATGTTCTTTCACGGCTTTACTTTTATTCAAGCGTTTCAGATATTTATGCTTTTTCACAGTTATTTTTCTTTCTTCCTTGCAGACGTTATGTTTTGGGCCTTACACCAGGTGTAGATAATGTTGGCGTCATCAAGTGGGATCTAGCTCTTTGTTCTTTGTTTTGTTGGATCATTGTAGTCCTTTGTCTCATACGGGGCATCAAGACGTCAGGAAAGGTATGAAACTTAAGCTAGGTTATGAGCCTGTGTCCTGTAAGATTACACCTGTTGTAATGTAGAAGTGTTCTGTGTAGTTTTGTAAGAATGCGGCGTTATAAAATGAGCATTTTCCGTACGCCATTTCAAAAACAAAACGTCGGTGATTGTTTCCTTTGGCTAATTTCGTGGTTAATTCTGTTGTGATACAAGTCTTGGATTCCTCACTTTGCGTACTCTGTTTATTTAGTGAAAGCAGACATGTTTGGTCAGGGCTGTCTGCCATTACTCAACGTGCAGAACATGAAATATCCTGACGAAATCACCTATAGTGTCCGCGGCATATCTTGAGTTCGCCGAGGAACGAACACAGATGATTGATTGTACGTTTTTGGTAGCAGAGTGCCTTGTTGATATCCAAGATGGTTACAAAAACAATGGCGGCCATCGAATAAAGTCGCCCCCTTCCAGGAAGACGTAGCCGCTCATAAAATACTTGCAGGACTCAAGATACGCCATGCACACAATAATTGTGCAGCTGTACATATCAAGACTACAACTTTAAGAATGTGACGAGCCGGAAGTAGACTTTTTACTCCATACAATCAATGGTAGTAACAGAAGGTGGACTACTGGCGATCTTTATAACGAGTAAAAGAAGCCTAATATTCAACTAAAATTTGTAGTTGATATTTGTGGTATGTCAGTTAAGATTGGTGGGTTACGGGTGTGAGTTAAGGCTGACCCGGGTAAGGGTCTTGACTGGCCGGGTATCCATCTCCTTGACATTTGGCTGATAATGCTTTATTAATGTTGATATTGAGAAAGGGAAAATTTCATTGAATGGAAGGTTAACAAAATTATAATTAATTACGCAAGTAACTATTAAGATAACATTCGTAAAGTGCGTGCCAAAACTGTCGTTTCGCTTGTTAACATTGTTCTTCCTTCCTTATGCGTGTGCACGATTTTTGCTGTAGTGCAATTCTATTGTTTAAAGTTAATTTATTTTAATCAAGGATACTTATCCAACACTGCCCTATTCATCACTTAGAAAACGAAAAACTGCATTAAAAATGACACGAAGACCAACATCAGCAAGAATGTTCTAGATATTTAAACTTGTGGGGGGGAGGAGGGGTGGTAAAGTAAAAAGTGCACCCCCTCCTTCTAGTTGCATGTTTTTTAATGATTACGCAGATGCCAAAAATAAACCAGTATAACCTTTAGGTTAGGTATCCTGGCTACAAAGCTTTATGATGATGACATTGATGACAACGAACGGATTGATGAAAAACAAAAATTCATAACAAGTGTGTCAGTATAAATTTATGCAGTGGTAATAATAGGGGAATAACCCCAATGGGCATAATCATTATCAAGCTTAAAGGTTATTTACGCCTTAGTTCATTGCAGTATACTGGGCAAAACTAAACTTTGTAAAGTGTAACATGTTGTAATGGAACGAGTAACGCAAGCAATATGGCTAACTGAATAGATTAAACTCGTGCAATTTAAGTGGCCACTGGGTAAGTAAGATATACAACTAACTCTGGTGACTGACACCGTTTTTTATTTTTTTCCAGGTCGTTTATTTTGCAGCTACTTTCCCATACATCATTCTTCTCATCTTATTAATTACTGGTCTAACACAAGAGGGGGCTGTGCAAGGAGTTCTTTATTTCATCACTCCACAGTGGCATCGACTGCTAGAAATTAATGTAGGTAGTGTATTCATCATCATAAGATTTCTATTACAGGTTAACATTTTAGAAACTTTCAACTAGTTGGTAGCCAACTAATAGTTATAGTCATCGGTCTGAAGGGTAGACTTTTTGTACTGTTTTGCTGAATTGATTTTTTTGGGGCGTAATATGAAGCATTGGATGGCACCGAAATATCATACGACTCCCGGCTTACAAAGTGATATATCGTACCTGAAACTTATCAGCACATGCACGGTTTTAGGGTCGTGCAGTGTCATAACCCGTAATATAAAGCACTGGATGGCACCGAAATGTCGTACGACTCCCGGCTTACAAAGTGATATATCGTACCTGGAACTTATCA
>JAHWFP010011229.1:0-15686 GCA_023313725.1 Lithobius niger | reverse complement strand
CGTAATGGGTCACTGACTTATCCGATGCTGAATTTATAAAAAAAAAATCTAATGAATGATGAACTGTCATCCATCTGCGGCTGTGCATTTCATTCCATTCAAACACGAGGTTACGAACGGTGGTTCACGTTGAAGTGTTCACCTTTATGTACCGGGTCAGCTTGAAGCTGACGCGTCCGTGGAGTCTTGTTGAAGAGAAGCGGCTGCAGTTCCGTATTGGGAGAAAAGTAACATGGGTTCCTCAGAACTAATCGTGCCCCAGTTCGAATTTTAAATCAAAGTAGCTAACACATCCAATGAATTAGTATTATCTTTTACCAACAGCAAAAAAATTACTAACTGCAACATGTTTTTATGGTGGTTCCTTTTCATCGGAGAGAATTCGGATCGAAAGTGTTTTTGCGAAATAGCCATTTCGGTTTGGCCGACTGACTACTATTTCGATAAACGGATACAATGTCTAACATTAGTTGAGTCGGGTTGAACATTTTTAACCTGAAGCAATGAGTGAACTACCACAAATGCATAAATTTATGACTACAGTTTAGTTTTCGATAGGATTATTCCCTATCTAGGTCACACTAAAACAATGGATATATCCAATAATGTTGGATCGTTAAACCGTCTGGTGTCATTATCAGTTATTTTATTGCGACCAAGCTACGCAATAATCCTTATGTGAAGGCAAACCAAGCAGTGCTACATAAAAATACAAACAACGTTTCGAAAATTTTTATTTTCGTCATCAGGTTAGCAATAAAATTAAAGCATGGCAAAAGCCACTAAGTCATCCTACGTTAAAAGCATAAAACAGACATTTACAACGGATAAAAAACACCAATTTCTCCCCTCAAAAGAGGCAGAAATGGCAGCCGAAAAGCAACGACACACCTGCTCCGTTACCGTGCTTTTTACTCCAAGGCAATAATCCTGACGCAAATTATTTGGAGTAAAACCGAAAATTCCTACTCAATTTAGCATTGGCTTAAGAAGAGCAAGTCAATGTACGAGATTACGTGGCGGAAGATTCGAAAGTCCGGTAACTGGCGATGATGATCTTTTTCGATACTACGTAGCGCAAATTACCCATTCCCATTTTCCCCCCAAAAAAATCCCAGATTTCGTTTCGAAGAAATGGTTACGATCTTCTTTGGGTCATAACACCGTCACGGATACAGAATAGAGAAGAGCGAAAAGCTCCAATACATTCATTCTACATAAAAAGAATTGCACCAGACCAATAAGTGTGAATTAATGCCATTTTTTTGTGATATACAGTATAGAGTGCAAAGGAATCCAACGTTCCATTAACAAGTTACAAAAAGAAAGGAAACTCACACTAACTGGACGTTTTGAGGTTGGACTAGTCAGCCTTGTACTAATAGGTACGATAGAACTAAAATTTGAAGGTATTTAAAGATTTTTCCTAAGGATCGTAACAGTGGCATGCGCAGACCTCTGAGAGGGCAGGGGCAACTTTTAGTAAAAGGGGCTAGCTGTGAGATTTTTTTTCTGGGGAATTTTACCGGTTTTTAGCTTGTGACTCTTTGTTGCCCTTCTGCACCACTTTCCTGACCTTCTTTTTGCCCTTTTTAGGCTCTAGGCTCTTTTCTCTGGCTGCAGCACCAGCATTTAGGCTATCGTTTCAGAAAAGCAAAATGGCGAATTTTTTTTATTTTTACAAAGAGGGAAAAATGGACATTTTTTTTCCGAAAAGGGCAGGGGCAATGCCCCCTCCCCCCCTCCCCGTGCTTGTCACTGGAGCAGAACCAAAATAAGGAGGGAGAATACAGAGAGCACGACACTTTAAGTAAGTGGTTACTTGCACGACCAAGCGAAATTAACGTGGCCAGAAAACTTACATTAAAAAAAAAAATGTGGAACAAAATTCAGTTAAAAGTGAACAGCACAACGGAATAGTTATATAAGTCTTACTCTAATACTCAACACAAGTGGTTTAGAAACTAAGCATACAGGTTGTAGCAACGGCCAAGCTTTAAGGATCCCTCCAATCCGTACTTCTCTTTCAACCGACGCTCCCCCTTCAAGACGGATTTTTTTAAAGTTTTTTTCCCTTATTCTTTTTTTTTGCTTGCGTCCATACACGCGTTTCGAATAATGAAGCAGCCAGCGCCTCCTTCTTTGCACTCAACCGACGGAAATTATTCCGAGTCGGTGCTAGTAAGGCCTTTTCTCCAAGGTGTTTAAGCCTATTTTTCGTTCACACCCTTTGGCCCCGCACACACACCAATCCCCACAACGTATTTAACTGCAACGTGTGTAGTTCCGCATTGATTTTGACGTAGGCGGATGGATCCGAGCAAAGGGGAAAATCAAGCAGAAAAATGAAGGTGAAACCCCTTACAAGTTATGAAGTTCGTTTTAAAGCGGCGAGATGCTAATACCAGCAACAAATCTTGTCACCAAAACAAAAGCAATGGAGGACAAGCGTCCTGACGGCAGTACCAGGCAGAGTAAAGGCCTACAATCACTTGAGCGTAAAAATTAACGTTTACGTACTCTGCGCAGTAAGGATGGGTCGGTTTCGGTTTTAACGCACACGAAACCGCGGTTTCGGTTTCCGTATCAGTTTTTGCCACCATCCACCCAAACCAGCTATTTCTATTGGGTTTTCTCGTAACATTAGTATTACTAGTTTCTAGCTCACTACAGCTTTCACTTCCAGCAGCGTCATAGACCTTGGATCTAGCTATGGCACTATTTTCCTCTACTATTTCCTTTTTAATACGTACAAAATGATAATTATTAAAAAAAAAATTAGAAAAAAAAAATAGATCAATTTTTGATTTTTCGAACACCGTACGAAAAACCCGACACAAAATCCGAATCGGTTTCGGTTTTCAGTAAAAACCAAAAATTCTGTTTCGGTTTCGGTTACCGACCCATCCCTACTACGTACGTAGTCATTCCGACTTCACCGTTGATCCCAGCATCAATCCAACAACGTCAGCCAATAGCGTAACGCCTTACGGTAATTGGTAGTCATTTGGGTTAATGCCACGACTTAAGGTACAATAAATATAAAACAATTTGTTACAACCTACAGCTTTGAAACTCGGTAGGATTGTAAAACACATCATTGTGTAGAGATTTGACTAGAATTATACATATAAGTGACGTAAATAGTTTAGGGGGAAAAATTGTTAACATTTTTATGTTTAGTTAATAACGCTATTATTATATGTTATAAATTCTAAAAAAATTTGATTGTTTCATGAAAAAACATAACTGCAGTAGGTTATGTCCAGAACTATTTAAGGAAGCTCCCTGTAAAAATTAAATTTTTCTGTGAAATACTTTTGTAGAAAATTGTATCTAAAGTTAAAAAAAAAAGACCTAATATTTGGATACGCGTTTTTTTTTAAATATTGCAACTGGTACACAGCAGCTTGTAAAAAACATTTTTTATAGTAAATTTAGTGGATTAAACAATGAAAAACGTTCAAATTTATAAAGTAGATACTTCAAACTAATTTTTTTAATAAAGTCCCACAGCAGGTCAAACGGTCGGGGCTCAAAAACTGGCCGTGTAAACTTGATGAAACTCGTCCGTACGCACATTTCAAGCCTATCCCCATGCCCTTGAGACCTCTGCGAGCGGCGCTATTCGATATTATTTTCGCTCGTCCCCCCCCCCCGCCCCTCACTACCGAGATACCTTAAGACCTAACCAGACTTGATGCTCGCGACGCACTGTGGTGTACCAAAGTCGTCAACATCGGTCAATAACCACCATGCTCACTACTTGAGTGGAGCAATTTTGACGTTGTAGGCAATTGGTAACGCGTCGCTTTGCATCAAATGTACTTCAGTCTGTGCGGGGCTTTACATAGTCCAGCAACAAAAGACGCCATGCGATAATAAAAATCGAGCATGTAAGGCTGTTGCGCAATTAAACAAAGAGTTGACAAATAACTCTTTTAAAAAAAAGTAAACAGTCGAAGAAGGAGACAAACAAGCAGGCGAACTGAATAAATAAATAAATAAATAAATAAATAAAAAATCACAAGGTAAAGGGTAAACGAATCAAGGCCAGTATTCAATGCAGACTTGGCGAGCGATGACAGCTAAAATGTCTAAAAATTAAAGTAACTCTTGTCCAAGAAGTTTTAAACCTTATTGCCTAATATTATAATTATTGCCCCACGTCAGCGCATTTATGACTAGACAATACATAATACATGTAAAATTGAAAAAAAACACCAATTATTCACTGTGATCGACGGAGATTGACGGCGCCATGATGAATTTACTTAAGGACAGCGTCACAAGCAGCTGTCTTTGTGATTGGCTGATGCAGGGCTGAGCGCACAGCTCATTAATAATTTGCTTTCTTCGAAAACTGAGCGTTTACTTAGCAGCGCATCAGCGTCACGTGCCGGGACGGTCCCCATGACAACAGCTATAAGCAAACGTAGACATTATACGTCAGCGCAAGTACGAGAATTCGCTCTTAGGAATTAAAACAGATATAGCCTATGTGCATATTAACTACATGACAAGCCTACGTAGAAACATGGTACCATCGCATTAGTAACCGAGTCAATTAAGCCAACAGGGGCACGTGAGTTAAGGACATCGCGACGTTTCGCCCCCTTCATTGGGCCATTATCAAGTGAGAATAAAAAGTTTAAAATATGGATAAACTAACACAAATACTAAAACCGTGGCATACGATTCTACAGAAAATATAACTTCCAAGTTGGATGCAAGGTTCGTACTAGGGGTGACACGATAAAAATAAATTCGTATCCCGATAAAACTTTTTTTTAATTATCGCGATAATCGATAATATCACGATAAGACAAATTTTGAGGCTGGAATAACCATTTAAAAAAAAACCATTAATTAAACAAAAAAAAAAACCTTGGCTGAAGCCTACCGTGCAACCTTCACGAATGTGAATTGTGTGGCACTCGCCATTTGGCCAGTAGACACGAAAATGCAATTGCCATTGTCCTTTACTTCTTCACCTTGTAGAAACAATTTAGTAGGTGTGCTGCTACTTAATGCTTAAATATTGTTTGCATTAAAATAACTCTCCAAGCAGCTAAAGTGGCTAGCAACAATACTGCATACTTGGTTGGAGAGCCATTGTAATTCCGCACGCGATGCTACAAACCGCTTATTTCTAGCTATTACGGTTTCCGAGATGACAATTTAAGCATCGGACTCCCACAATAATTCGATAAACGAGAAAACGTGCGATATGATAATCGGCGAATTTTTTTATCGCGATATTATCGAATTATCGCGCCACCCCTAGTTCATAAGGATGCAACGGCAACAATTAGGACTCAATTGTAACAGTAATTCGAACACTTACTGTTTCATAACGATGTTAAGGTCAACGGACTATTATTTTGTTAAATTGTATATAGGTTGTAGTTGGTTGAACTCAAATCCTTGTGAACCTTGTTGACCTTACAAAATAAAGATCGCAAGTCCAACTTCTAACTGCAACGCAAGGGCAAAGTATAAATTCTACTATTCCACCACCCTGAATCCAGCACCGTAACAGCCAGAGATGCTGACGAACGACATTCGGAATTTGAGTGATATTTGTTTTGCAACAGGATTGGGTCTGCCAACCCAGACGAAGTGCACGTTCAACAGCTATCAAAATCGCAATCCATTCTCGTCTCGACTGTGAAAGCGCGAGATTTACGTCGATGTAAGAGAGGTAATAAAACCTGATGAATGGCTTTTGTATCGTTTATTTATTTTTGGCTCGTTTAGTCACGGTGAAGGGGTTTTTAGAATGGTTTTCACTAACAACATCGTCTCGTTAAGACTGCATTTTACCAGGGTTCCATTGTGTTAAAATCCTCACTAGACCTGCGGTTAACTTCATTGTGTAATACGATCAGTATAGAGTTGGGTTAACATCACAAAATTGATGTTAACATAGATTTCTTTTAACCAAACTTGTAAACATCAACTCTACCTCTGATTTCATACCAACACAGAACAAAGGCAGAAACCATCAAACACAGGCAAAAAAAACTACCTTAACTACGAGTCTGCTTGTTTCACAAATTATAAATAGGCCTACAAACAAAATACACACGTAGCCACTCGCACGAAACAGATTCAAAATATAAAACAACAAACACAGACACATATAAAAAAGGATGTATAATAAACAAATTAAGCGCACACAAACATACACACATTTATACATTAAACATTTCAAACACAAACTGCATTCATTTTCTGACATAACCGTTGAGTAAAAACAGTCCTTGTTCCCTGGAATTGGAAGTCAAATTATAGTTCGTTGCGTTCGAGTAACTCTAATCAGTTTTTATTCGTGTACCTTCCCAACTTATGGTGATACAAGCTCCAAAGCTGTTTTTCTAAATGGTGTAGCTATTTACTGGACTACACTAGTCATCACAATACTTGGGGAAATTTCGTTGTGTAATATGATCACTAGAGTTGGGTTAACATCACAAACTTAATGTTAACATGGATTTCTTTTAACCAAACATGTAAACATGAACTCTACCCTCCGAGTTCATACTAAGACAGAACTAAGACAGAAACCATCAGACACGAGCACTGGAAAAAAAAACTGCCTTAACTTGGAGGCTGCTTGTTTCACAAATTGTAAATGTACACAAAATACACGTGTAGCCACTCACACGAAACAGGTTTAAAATATAAAGCAACAAACACATAAAAAAAAACCTGTATAATACGCAAATTAAGTGCACACACTCATACACCACACAAACATTAAAAATTTCAAACACAAACTGCTTTCATTTTCTGAGATAACCGTTGAGTAAAACAGTCCATGTTACCTGGAATTGGAGTTCAAGTTATTATAGTTTGTTGCGTTGAGTGAACACTAATCTGTTTTTATTCACGTATTTTCCCAGCTGTGAATATGGGGATACGATCACTAACGGTTTTTTCTAAATGGCGAAGCAGTTTTTTGTTAAGTTAATCATTACTAGACTTGGGGAAACGTCATTTTGTAATATGATCACTAGAGTTCGGTTAACATCACAGACTTGATATTAACATGGATTTCTTTTTAACCAAACATGTAAACATGAACTCTACCCGCGGAGCTCAAACAAATTCTACGGATTGCACGTAATTTCAAATACAACGCATTTCCTAACAAATTTGTTTTTCAATACAACGCATTATTTATTATGCCTAAATGCCTTATTAAAAGTCGGAAAGAGCTGCGAGTCTATAGAAAGTATCAAACTACCACTCAATTACATACTTCATACTTAGTTTATTTCATACAACAGGGTGAAAATCCCAATTACACAATGAAACTATCCCATAAAATCAAATCATAATAAACAGCTAGGAATCAAGCAAATGTACACAAAATGACCAAACAGGTAAAAAATTTTAACGAACTGTTCGAAAAAAAGCAAAAAAAAAAGGTTACACGAAAAATTATAAGAATGGTAATTATTAACAAAAAATACAAGCAAACAATACACAACTAAGAATGAGAGACGCTATGAACTTCCAACGTGGGTCTTATCGAGTTGCCCAAAATTTGACTGCTCATGTACGGACGGATATTATCAAGCTAACACAGAGTTCTGATTTTTTTTATTTTATTTGCAGAATTGATACCATGGCAGAGTAAACTTTTCCCGAATAATTTCCCTTAATTGTCTGTTAATTTATTTATATTTAGTTTCTTCACAAAATGTTTGTCAAATTCAAAAATTGAAGTAGACTGTTTATCTTATCAACGGTTAGTTTGTTTCCCTTGAATTAAAAGGACGTATATCCTCTCACTATTTTCGGGCATCCTGCGCAAAATAGCTCTTGCAAGAATGAGATATGTTACAGTGAATGTAGCAAAATCGCTCCTCACGGAGGGAAAAATAGGAAAATAAACGCCTTTGCATCATTTATGTACGTTTGAGCTAATTTTGCAAATCTGAGTCATACAGTATAGATAGCCAACTAAAAACAAACAAAAAACAAAAACAACAACCAACCAACAACAACAACCAACTAAAAAAAACAAATATTCGTCTCATAGCCATCAAAACAGTACCCTGATTTTCTGTACCCAAATTTCGTCATATTTCACATATATTTGCGGAAAATGTAGGTTTTACGAAAGTGGATTTAAAAATCCCACTTATTTTACCGCTCCACTTTCAGATCCTTCTTTGCAGTGAGGATAATCGAGCCTCGGAACTCATTACCGTCTACCGTGGTATACCAGGTCCTTCCGTGTGCTCGTTCCGGCATTGGTATGAGGTAGTGGACCTGAGGCACTTCCTTAAGAGACACGATTTCTGCCTTCCGTAATGGGTGGGTGAGAATTGGGAGCAAATGAATATTCGGTTTTTTTTTTAATTATTTCTTTCATTTTAACATTGGACCGGAGTCAGTGGCACATCCGTCCGCCGTTTCCACAAAACACTCATAATTTGGTGCTTTAAACCTTTATTATTATTATACTATTATAAATAATAAATGTTCTACCCCAATTTCCCACAAACACAACTCTTACACGATCAACCTCTCAATTCGCACGTGCCATTAATTTGGCAACGCCCCCCCCCCCCCCCAACCCGGCCACGTATTCCTCCCTCCAACATCACTGATGGCCTTTTATCTTTCCCATACAAGAGTTCGTACATAGCCAAGGATCCTTCTGTGGCAATAATGCTAAAATTAGCAGCGATCGCCTGCCAATGTGTCGATTGTGCCTCGAAACAACAGCGGCGGGGCCCGGTCCGAATGTCCGGCGCGATTCGTGGCCAAGACATTAGGCAGCCAATGAAACGAAGCGACAAGTGTTATCGGATGCATTTAAGCCTCGGGGCCGGGAGAGAGCGGGAGCACGTGCTTCAAAAGCCCCAGCGTTTCACGCCCTCCACTTGTCAATAGTCCAAATGAGAAGGGGAATTGGAAGGCTATTTATCACAACACGAATATTGCATGGCCCAACCACGCAAGGGTCAAGCCAGAGGTCACGCCAATACCATAACCCGCGTCATTTGACCATCGGTCCAGACATTCTCTCCATTCACCGCCCACTTCTCACCCCAACCCCCACCTCCCCTCTCCTTTCCTTTAAATGGTCAGCTGCGTCATTTTCTAATCGGCCAAACGATCGGTTGACTGTTGGCCATGCAACAAAATCGAATTAAAGCTGCTAATGATTTAATATAAATTTAATATAAAGGAAGGGCCTGTGAAGCATTTATACATATTTTTATTTTGTACTGTAGTACGTGTGTACTATCAACCGGGTGGGTTTTGATGCAGGCTTAATGCAATCCATACTTCCGTGCATCTCAGCTCGTACGTACACAACAGACGAAACTATTTCCAAGGCCATTTTTAGGCTTTTTGCAAATATTCGTTTCACAGACATCAAAACTGTACCCCGATTTTCTACGGAAGAAAATTTCCGATTCAAAGTACGTACAGCCAATTTAAAGTTTCTCTGCACAATAAACTCTCAGAGGATGGGGGGGGGGGGGCCGCGGAGGATTGAGGCTTAATGGCACATCGACAGCTAGGTCATTAGCGCCAACCTAAGCCACAGTGCAGTGGTCCGAGTTGCCACTGCACCACACATTACAGACGCTCAGAATTACCTTTTCAATTCCAGTTTACAGTAGGGAGCTAAACCTTGATAATTAAGTAATGTAAGATGTTTACGTCCCTCCTCCTACAAAAGGAATTTAGCATCTAACAGCTGACAGAACAGCTTTTGCTGAGCTGCCTCTTTTTTCGCAAATTGGCTGCACTGCACGGCACTTCCTCTCCCCCTGTATGCAGTACAATTTAAGGCTTTTCAAGGAATTCAAGGCTGTGTACGAACCCTAGCTGGCTGCATCCCTATATGTCCTCTGCCGGGTGAAATTCGAGCCAAGACAACTAACCTAACTGTACTAGGACCCCGAAGATGCATTTTAGACCCCCTGCTAATTTCCTTGTAGTAGGTCACTGACTACAGTTTGGTTCAGATAAAGCGTTAACTTAACAAAAAACCAATAATCAAACTGTGTACTGTTCAACATAAAAGTTTAAAAACACAGAAGACAGCTGCAATGGAGTGGACAATTCCAAACCAAACCTAATTATATTTCTACACATAGAATATTTCTAACAAGGATTTCCATTAAAACCGTCAGTTAGGCTAAAGGAATCCAGGAAACTCTACCTGATGGTCAAGGGTTCTTACATATTCCCAAAAACGACAGGTGAAATCACAAAAAAGCAAGACGTGACGAGGCAAGGGGAATGGAGCAACCCACCCTGTTGAGCCCATCTAGTTGCTCCTGTGTTAGCAACGCTAGATGCACTAAGAAACGTCGGCGTGGCCGAACATGGTCTTGCAGCCGATCAAAGCACTATTTGTTCAAGGCTTCAGCTACTTCATGCCGTCGACCCTCGCTTTGTCACGGGTTTTCTATTCTCGTTTGCGTTAGTAGGAAAAGACCTTCTTCAGTTTTCCCATAGAGCCAGCCTATATAGCACACTACAGGGTCTTTAACCATCAATCCAACTTTACAAACCAATTTCAAAGCAGAGTGCAAAGGCTGTGTAATAATCCCAGACGCCAGGGACACTTCTACCGTGAACCTTAGAAATTCTTATTGGCAGAGGAGTGCCATCCATGCAACCTCGGTAACTCCCGGGTAGGCCCCAGAAAAATATGTAAGTGCTCAGGGAATAAACAGTTAGTTACAGGTAAAGAAGTGTTTGTTTACGGTAAGCACCGGAACAACTAACACTCGATACTGGCACATCGGAAAACAGTTCATTAAGCACGCCGTCATTCAGCAGCAAGGACGGCGCAAGTATTTAATTATCAAACTTGAGGCTCAATCCCAGCTCAGCTCCGCTACCTTTCCGGCAGTCAAAACTAATCCAACTTTAATATCTTTCTGCAAAAGACGGATTTATCCATTAAGTACAGGTTCATCAATTTTCCATGCTCCCCCAGGGGCAGCTGGCTGTTAACGGGATTTTTTTTTCCTCCACCTCCTACCTTTTTCTTCCTTGCTTTTTCTTTCCCCTCCCCCAGGACAAGCTGCATTTCCAACCCCCCAAAACCCATCAAAGCTAAAACCAATCTTTAACGAAGATTACACAACTAGTCATTATTTTCAGCATCAAGCAAGCCTTCGCTTTTATCTACAACAACAACGGAACTATAACGGTGACACGGAGAAGATCCGTTACGAGAAATGGATCGGCGTTAAGAAAAAAAAGAGCGTATCAGTTTTAAAATGGGGATTGGGGGAGGGGTGAGAATGTTACGAGGCAACGCTAATCAATACATGAAGGTGGAGCGTGAGAAGAGATAAAAGAACAACTTAAAAGCCCGGCACCGTATTAAGACACAGCAGCTCTGCAGTCTGTGAACAACATGTATACAAAGGGAAAGAGTAAATGGAACCCTGATATGCTGAATCGAAAGAGTAAATAACTGCGTACAATACTCCCGTCAGAGTTGTTTTTCACTATTACTTCCCAAGCATCACATATTCATTGACATAAATTTCAATTTTTGGAATAAGAATTGGGTTTTGCATCTATAAAACACAATTTTTTATAAACTTAAAAATAATTAATTTAGAAAAATTGCGTTTTTGTTAACCACCCTGTATGCGATACCAGAACATCTGGGAGGGGGTGCGTAGGGGTAGAGTTCCTATTACGAGCCAGCCTTGAACACTTGAGATAAAGATAAGGTGCACAACACGCCCAGCGTACTGCTATTCAGCACTCTGTAACTAGTAACTAGCTGTTTCAATATCTCCCCCCCCCCCCCCCGCCAACCCGTTAGGAAATCGTACCAAGGTAGAAACAGTCTCTCACACTCTGGTTTCTTCCCTAAATGGCAACGTGGGTTGATGGCAGGGTATGTCGTGCCTCTTGTGTGGTTAACGAGTGTTACAGGTCTGAGCCGCGACATGAATCTGGGTGGGACGGACGGCACGAGACAGTCATGCCATCACTCGGCCATTCTGTGAAAAGGCTTGTATGAACAGCTCAGTTGCCAATGCATTACTGTAAAGGTCTAGCAATGTCTTAATGTTGGATTGAGTTCAGGCCAGAGGTAGAATTTCAGTTTCAATCATTAAATTAAAAGCTTAAATTAAAAGGATGGACAAGTCACCAGAATGCGTTAAAACGATGCTTGACAAAATTAGTTACAAATCTTTTAATATCACTTCTTTATTAACCTCTGGCAAGATCTGTTGCCAAAGAATGTATACGCAAAACGTACCTCTCAAAACATCACTCTCACACATGTAATAGCACATCTCGTCCACGCATCGATCACGTGACAACAGCTGTATCATGCCAGTTAATGCGGCATGTCCCGACATGACACAAGTCATCAGTCGCTTTAAGCTGACATACACCCGCAATATCAACAGGCCCTTCAAACACAACAAGACAACACGTCTCATTTTGACGTGGAGACACAATAGCCCCCCCCCCCCCCCCCCAACCCTCTTTACTCGTTGGTCGCGAGATTCCCTTCGGGCCTTAAATTCAAGTTCCCCTTTTGATTCTCACCGACTAGTACCACAACAGAGGGAGGGGTACCAACCGTGCCATTTGCAGGAATTTTATTAATCAGTGACGCGACCGAACAAACGACAACATGAGGAATTTAGCAACGGCTTTTGTAGACACAAAGCCTAAATCATAGTGCTTATTTTGCGACTCAAAAGTCAAATTACTGGAGGGTAAGGTTTGAAAAATCCGAATATGACCGCAGCGCAAAGGGTACGAAACCAGAAACAAAATATGTTTTATTACATGATCAATGACTTCACCCCCCCCCCCCCCTTACCCGCCTTCACTGAATTCAAAACATACAAGGAAAAAGAAGTACCGACTTCTCTCAAATTATTTCGACGTACAAGTACAATACCCAGTACAAGTTACGGTGACTTTTAAATTTTAAGTCTTGATCACATATTAAAACTAGTAAAATATCACTAACATCAAGGAGATAGTGTTGGTATATGGTTAGTTTTGGGGTACAACCACACTCATGTGCTAGATGTGCATATAAACTATGCAGATACATCATTAACTATAGTTTGGTTGTTAGTTTGTTTTCCTCACCCTTCACCCACAATGTGGCATTGCTACATCTAGTTCGATAAATGTAAATGCCGCAAGTGGTTTCATTTTCCTTTTGCTACATCTAGTTAAGCATAGGCAAGAAAGTGTTGGAAATGGTTTCGTTTTCTTCCCCCACCCCGTGGTACGTTTTGCAACATCTAAAGGTTGAAAATGGTTTCATTTTCCGTCCCCCACCATGTGACACGGTTTTGCAACATCTAGAAATTGCAAATAGCTTTATTTTCCTCCCCCATCATATGACACGGTTTTGCTAAATATAGTCAAACATGCGCAACTGTTGCAAATAGTTTGTGGTTGTCAGTTTCTTCCCCCTCTCCCACCATGTTACAGGTTTTGCTACATCTAAATGTTGCAAATGGTTTCATTTTTCCCCCATCACCGTGTGACACGGCTTTGCCACATCTAGTCAAACACGTGAATATTCACTCGCCCCCCCCCCCCCCAACCCCATAGGCGCAGCTGTTACATCTAGTCAGACATATTCACCCAGATCAAAACAGGCGTCAGAGAAAATGTCAGGTTTCCAGCAAGGGTCGGCCTTTGAAGGTAGTGACATCATTCAACCAGGTACAGCCCGAAAGTTCAGGTTTTCATTTAACTGTCCAAAGTGTTGTTCGGTGCGATAAACTTAGCTATAGTACCCGCGGCCTATCTTGAGTTCGCCGCAGAACGAACACAGATAATCGATTGTACGTTTTTGGTAGCAGAGTACCTTGTTGATATCTAAGATGGTTACAAATACAATGGCGGCCGTCGATTATAGCAGCCCCTCCCAGGACGGCGTAGCCGCTCATAAAAGACTTGCAGGACTCAAGATACGCTGCTGCGCACACAATAATGTAATTAAACGTGGCGCCCTTTCCCTTGTTGAATGATACCACTACCTTCAAAGGCCGACCCACCCTTTTTGGAAAGTTGGTGGCACAGACACATACAAATGCTGCAAACGTTATTATTTCGTGGGGTAAAGGAAAATGGTGAGTGACTATGTTCTTTTAAGGAGAGTGCACCCTTAAAATACAAGTTGTTTGCCTTATTACGTGTTTGCATATTTCTTTTTGCGGATTTACATTTTATTTATTTATTTATTTATGGCATCTACTTGACACTGCTACGCTTTCGCAAAAGGATTAAAATAATAACAAGTAATCGTCAAGTTGTGACACGCCTCTCACACGCAGGCACGCCAAGTGACAAGAAAGTTGTTAACAAATGACAGAAAGGAAATGAGAAACGAAACCGTAATATTAACTTCGTTAAAACATCGTAAGACTGAAGATCACTAATGTCCTAAGAAGAATGACAAACACGGCGCGCAGTTTAAACCTTATCAATTAATTAATTATTAGACTTTTTTTAAGACACGAAAAAAAAAAACACGACAATGTCTCGCGTGACATATCCCCACTGGCAAACGACAATTCAATTAGCGCACCACGACGGAAAAAAAAATAACCAACCTCTGAAGGTACCAAAAAATGAAAAAAAAATATTTACAAAACAACAGTCGTTGCATGAATAAAATACGCATATCGAAAATATGGAAGGGGCGGGGTGGAAGGGAGAATTGTGGAAACTAAAGCAACGTAGCAGATGAACGCATTTGCAAACGACAGCTTGAAGCAGTTGATGACAAGAATCCAAAATAAATAAAACAAAGTCCGTGAAAATTAAGAAACTCGAAGGAAAACAAATTCCAGCTCGCTGTACAAAAAAAATTAGCGCAACGCTTCCATTAATTTCACTCTTTTCATACATTCTAGAAATTGTTACTTTGACAAATCATCCTTGCCATCCTTGAGGAAAGATAGGTAGTACATAAATACGCAGGACTATTAAGCTCACATTCTACGTATTATCGTATAGTTAAAGGTTGGTTTTCCTGTATGAGGGGGGGGGGGGGAGGCGGGAAATTGAGGCTTAATGGCGGGTCGACAACAAGGTCATTAGCGCCGACTTCAGTCACAGTGCAGTGGTCCGGGTTGCCACTGCGCCACACATTACAGAAATGCTAAACAAACCCAAAATCTAGATCTTATGTTTACATTATCTGTAATTCCTGCAAAAATAAAATAAAAACTCGGACAAGGGAACAGACTCATCGTCCAATTGATGCATTAAAGCAGTTGGAATTTGTCAACGGTGATGAACATTATCAAGGTGCAATAGCGCATCACTTTGTGCTTGTTGTAAACAGTGACACGTGTGCATAAGCGAGACTGGCAGGAAAAAAACGTATAAAAGGGACAGGTTTGGTGCCAGGCTGACTCAGGCTGAGTTGCTCAATGAGAGAATGGTACACTACCCACCCCTCTCGTTGCAAATTCTGTTTGTTCGACCGGCAGCATTTTTTGTAAATACTTTACAAATTTGAGTTGTGAGCGAAAATGAAAGTGAACCATCTTTCAACCACTCTGGGTTGAAATCCAAAATTTATAATGGTGGCAGTGAGTGATCCCCACCACCAGAATTTATAAAGATGGCAGCGGTTGGTCCTCACTACCAGAATTTATAATGATGGCAGTGGTTGGTCCTCA
>JAHWFP010011222.1:0-20987 GCA_023313725.1 Lithobius niger | reverse complement strand
ACGAACATTAGCTCTTGTGGGTGAGGGCACTGAGTTTTATACTGTTTACCAGACTGAATAAATCAATTTACTCAAGACACACATCATTGTGCCAAGAGTCGCGCTCAATTTTGTTCCAGAAAAGGTCACAGTTAGAACCACATCGCGCGACAAGCATCAAATTCAGCCAACTCTGTTAGAAGCCGCGGAAATCCAAATTCCAATATCGTTACACCGTATCGCATTAAAGTCTCATCTACTTGGGATCTGCCGACGCTGGAGATAATACTTCCGGCGATTTTGTAAAATTGGTCTTGGCGCCACACGTGAGCGCCAACACCTGGCGCCCCACGGAATCAATGGGCTCGCCATTAAATTATAATGAGGAAACTGCCATAACATTGTGATGAAGATTGCTTCTTTGCCCTCTTTGACGTATAGGCCTACAGATAAAATAGAATTAAACTAATCTCTATTACCTTCCGCCATCCCCGTTGTTTTCTTTCAGCATACGTGGGTCAAATAACTGTAAGCTAGCGATTCAGAAAAACGTAACATTTACAGAAGGGGGGCGGGGGGGGGGGGGTGCTCGGGCGAATTACGTGGGCGTGGATTGATTGGTATATGTTGGGAGGTGCGAGGAGTGAGGGCATTAATAGTATTGTACTTCGCTTGAAATAATTGAACGTTCAAAGCCACAATAGTTAAATTACAGGAAAATAACTAGGCATACCACTTAATGGGAGAAATACTTAAAAAAACTAGCTGCACCCCCGGCGTAACATATATCGCTGGTCTAGCCGGTTCCTGCATAGCTGAATGAAAAGATAAGATGTAGTAACAGCCAGTTTCGTGCACAAATAAAACCACACTACGTTTCGGGAGGACAACCTCCCGTCTTCAGGTAAAAATAAAACACTAAAACATTTGAAAAATTCATGGCAGTGTCTGCCGAGTCACCAAGTCTATGAAAACAAACCATTCAGGCATGGTCAAGGCCTAAAACTTTAAAATTATTAAAAATATTAAAAATATAAAACATACCAAATGATACCAAATGATGCACCATGTTATTAGATGGGCGCCCGGAACTAGTTTAGGCCTTGACCATGCCTGAATGGTTTGTTTTTATAGACTTGGTGACTCGGCAGATACTGCCATGAATTTTTTTAATGTTTTAGTGTTTATTTTTACCTGAAGACGGGAGGTCGTTTTCCCGAAACGTAGTGTGGTTTTATTTGTGCACGAAACTGGCTGTTACTCTATCTTATCTGCAAAAAGTGCTGAAACTTCTCAATAGCTGAATGAAACGCTTTACTGGGCAGCATGAAATGAAAACTGATCCGACCGCCCCCCTGTCCCCTCCCCCCGAACTACCCTTCCCCCCATTCTCCCATTGTATGGTCAGATTCCTCTCCCCTCCTGAGGCCTCCTCCCTCATTGTGTGGTCTCTATATCCCCCCCCCCCACCCCCTATCGCTGCTTCCCCTTCCTTTGAACCACTTCTGTTTTGTTTTCTTAGGGAAGTAAATGTCTTTTTTTAATGACGGACGCCATTGTGATGTGGTTGAATTGTCCGTTTCTCCGTTCTGATGCCAAGCGTGATAAACCGAACAACGATCGTGCATAGTTGTCGGTCGGTTGCATTGTAGTGCATGCTGATGATTTTGCTTCAAACTTATTATATATAGTATAGATTCCATGTTTTTTCTGCTAATTATAGCTGTCGTATATGCTAGCTGGTTGCTGCAGTAAATGCGCTTAGCAGTCGGCAAGCTGGCTGGCTTTTCTGCTAGACATTAGG
The DNA here is from genome assembly GCA_023313725.1 of Lithobius niger. Classification (NCBI taxonomy): domain Eukaryota; kingdom Metazoa; phylum Arthropoda; class Chilopoda; order Lithobiomorpha; family Lithobiidae; genus Lithobius; species Lithobius niger. The sequence goes on along the minus strand of JAHWFP010011222.1, from coordinate 19,204 downwards.
CTAAAGAAATCCGTCTAAGACCGCGCACTGAGCAACTTGGCCGCGCGGCCAGGTTGCTGCAGCCAATGAAAATAATTAGTGCGTGGTTTTACATAAACGGTGAGCATTCTCATTGGCTGCAGCGACCTGGCCGCGCGGCCAAGTCTCTCAGTGCGCGGGCGGCCTAAACGGGAACGCGATAGCCTGGCATCTCTTTTGCGAGAGGAGAGTCCATAAGAATTGCCGCTTCTGAATGCGACAGTACGCTTCTATAGCTTGTTCCACATTATGTTTGCAGGAAACTGACTGTATGACGCCACGTTTCCTTGCATTACGAGTGCAAAAAACACGTGTAACTATCCCACTTGTCTACACTAACAGTATCTGTGTAGAGTCTACAAGTGTGATATTCACACGTTTTCGCATTCGTAGTGCAAGAAAACGTGGTGTCATGCAGTCAGTTTCCTGTAAACATGATGTGGAACAAATTATAGAGCAGTGACATTTGCCGCCATATTGGCACCAGATTGGCACCAGTATGGGTTGTGGAGGGCATAACTACAAGGTGCACTACACAAAAATGGAGGGAAAAACAACGGAAGAGCGGATTTTTTACGCTTAAAATAACGTTGTTTTCTCCAACAACAAAAATCGTGCGTTTTAGGTCTAAGAAATCACTCTTCACAGCATCGGCTTCAGTATGACGCCCTTCTGTTTCTCTCTGCAGTGCTCCTTGCAGCTAACCCATTACGGCTCCAGCATAGAGTTATATACAATAATACTACGTCGTGTCACTGCTCTATAGGCAGTTCTTAGGGCCCATCCTATACTGCTTGCTCTCAGCTTGGTTGGCGGCCTGCATGGCAGGCAAGCATATCGTTAGTTTGCAAACATTGATGCCTTTCGTGGAAGCGTTGATAGCAGTATAGGAAAAGTAATCACAGACGAATACGATTGAAATGGAATTGTGCATTAATTAAAAAAAAAATTAGATAGTGACCAATTAATTAACAGTTATGATATGTATTAAGGGTTCAGGACGTGTTAAAAATTGGGCAGGCTCTGCCTATGTGTAGTAACCGCCACTGATTTATAGTCGCTACCAAGAAAGAAGAAGTCCAACGCGCGTCAGAACAGGGGGATGCGCCGTTCAGTCCGGTAGCGATCAGCCGTGCCGGCTTCCTTGCATGCGTTTATGAGCAACCTAACAGCAGCTGCCCGTAGCTCCTTAGGCTATCTTTCAAGTGGCGGCTACTTTTAGACCAACTATTACCGAGGGTACATGGCTGTTCGTTAGAGCGACGTGGTGTTATGTCGACTTAATTTTACGACGACATTCGTTGATTCGCATCAAGAACCTCCATGTAACCCTGCTACGTCGTTGTGTAACTTAGCGCATTCGAACTATACTCAGGTGAAAACGCAAATATATACGAAAACTAACTAGAATTTCCAAGCCAGCTGTTCTGGCTGGCTGTTTCATGAAACAACTGCCACCCCCCCCCCTCCCCATCCCCATATTGCAAACGGTGCATCAGAATTTCCAGGCTAGCTACGCTGGCTGTTTCATAAAACAACGCCTCAATCCTGATGTTGCAAACGGAGCACCAGAATTTCCAGGCTAGCTACGCTGCCCGTTTCATAAAACAACCGCCCCCTCTCTCCATATTGCAAACGGTGTATCAAACGGTGCAGTCGTGTGCTCAATTATTTTTGGCTGGCTAATAAACGGTGATTGAGTGAGGGAACCCGTCCGTGTATTTTTGGAAGTTTTGAGTATTTAACCAAGTTTAGATAATCCTTTAATTTAAACCTTCCAGCGGTTTATGACAGCAGTTTATGCATCGTTTAAACAGTTATAAGGCGTACATAACCGGGAAAAGCTGTTTTTCAGCTGTTCCATTTCGTGTTATAACTTGGCAACAGCTGGGGTGAAATCAGTGTGGGTCAACCATTTCGCCTAATCTTCGCAAAGATTTACTTTCTTTTGCCTCCCCCCCCCCTAGTTCGTGTAGTTTCCTGCTCAAAACTCTTCATAACAAGGCATTAAATAGCACGGAAAAAACATTGTTTACTTTTGTTGGCATTTCTGGTGTTGCATTTTAACGCAGATAGCACGAGAATGCGAGGGATGCACGTAAGACGGTAACTGACAGCCAAAAACACCATCGTGATTGTCGAGAATTTTATTCTCGCCGTACTGAATTGAGCTCTATCGCATTGGTTAACCAATGGACTCAATAGACAAGGCTACCTAGATGTAAAGGCTTAACCTTAGAAATTGGACGCGTCGTCCAGTTAGCCACCGATTCTGCCACCAGTCGCGCTACTTACACCCCAAAAATGAACTGCTCTAACATGCGGACTGAACTGTGAAAGGTACGTGTGACACGCGATAGGTGGAGTTTAAACTTAAAACACTGCATTGACACCAAATTATTAAAATTTAACAACAATGGCTTCATGCTACGTACCTCTTTTTTCACTCGACGACAAAACAAAGCCTACGGAGGTTTAATTTAATGAATTTCAAGCAGAAGAGCAACCAAGGTACGTGTGTATTGTACTGTACGATACGCTACGGCGTTTTCAATTCTCATTAAAAATGTGTTAAACGATCCTTAGACGTAGCAGGAAATCGTCCGAAGACTTCAAGAATAGCCACCATTACCGTAAAATAATGTTCGTTTAGCGCTGCAATACCGGTAAATCTAATAATGAGAAGATATCACGATTTTGTGCATCTCGCATACACTAATCAATGGTACGATTGGGGTTTTTCGTTCTTCGTGCTTTCAGTTCAGCGCAACGCTTGGACGACGTGTCTAGCATGCTACGTGAAACCGAGCGTTAAGTCTTTTAAATATAGGTAGTCTTGCAATGGAACTAACCTTGCGAACTGTCAGGTATGACGAGGGAGCAGCAAGGCTAGGCTGAAAATAGTTCGTTGCAGAAATTCTCCTCCACCGGTTTGTATATATGTCCCGTCTTTCGATTTTGTTTGGTGAACAATTTCCAGTAACATTGTCCAGAAACAAAACCCTTCGATTTGAGCCTAATTGGCCACGACATGTTTGCTCTGAAAACTTGAAATAAAATTCCTGTAAGATCTCATAATACTTAAGCGAATTGTTTACTTACGAGTGTTTTAAAGAAACGAAATTAACATTTAATTATTGGCTCTTCAATTGCTCTTCAATTGTTTCTACAATTCTATTGTATTAAGCCAGTGTATCGACCGTTACCTAATCTTCTTACACCTTAACACTCATACATTTCAGCCCAAGTACCTATTGAGAGGACCCAACCATCTAATCGCAATGATGGGAAACGAACGTGCGAGGCAGATATCAAACCACGCAGTGATTACGGTTCCTCGGCTTGATCCCGGATTGCGTGGGCGGCGCAATATTGTGCTGTAATTCAATAATAAGTGTGTGTTTGCAGACGGCCAAGCGGTTCAGCTCACCTCTGAGCTGAGAGCTGTGTTTTGACTCAATGGCCATACCTCTAATTCTCTTCCAAATCATTGTTCTCCCACTTCAGGAACGTCTAATTACAAAGGTTCGTGATTGTGGCTTTGGAGACCGAATATTTCCACGTTTCTGAAACCGAATCTCATTTTTGTCTAATGAGAACAGAGGCCGGAGCTGTATCTTTTAAGTATGGCACTTGAGAGCTTGCCACAAGATTATTACCAACAAAGGTCGCATTTACTCCGAGTTGAACATATTTCTGAAGAAGACAACGGCAAGAGCTGTTTTCACTGTTTCAGTGAAGCATGTATATAAGCGAGTTCCCAAGCTAGTATGAATAAGAGAATTCTACAAATGGCGTAAACACTGGTCACTGTCAAAATGGAATGAATGGCAATGAACTATTATACACTGAAACAAAGTCGGATTTTTCAGTTAGTCTAGTTCGGCCAGGCAGCCCAGTTGTGCGCTTCAGCAGCCAACGTCTATTCAGTCAAAACTTCAATTATTTTGTTGTTATTATTTTGTTGTAAGTATGAAAGATCGTCTCCTGATAGGCCTTGAAACCACCTTTTTCTTTTTCTTTGGTTACCTGAATAACACCAACAAAAAAGTAATGTAAAATGAGACTTATACCCCGTTATATTACCTTTCAACGTCTAGATATACGCTAGTGTGTCGCCCGCCAAGATAAAACGATAACATCCAGATAAAATATATATATGAGCATGGCGACCACTAGACACGTTTGATTTGATTTATTTCTGTGGGCCTCGGCGTTCTTCCACGTGCCCAATTACAGAGAATAGTCTCACAATCAAGAACACAATTACCGCAAAAACGAGAATTACCAATACACAGCCCATTTTTAGTGACACAGCTTAGCGTTTTCTTGTTGAAAAAACGACGTGAATAACGTTGATATTTGCCTAATCAAAACACACGCTAGTGTATCGCATGCCAAGATAAAACGATAACATCCAGATAATATGTATATATGAGCATGGCGACCACTAGACACGTTGTGTCTTTACAGCAAAGGGAGTTTGAGTGTTTTCAGCCATCTGAGGATAAATAACAATGCAACAGAAAAGGCTGAAACTTGTTAGATCGGGAGACTTTAGTCGCCTGACAACATAAAAGTCCCTGTTAGTGACACATCTTAATGTTTTCTTGTTGAAAAAACGATGTGAATAACGTTGAAATTTCTCTAATTACTAGTTACTGGCTACTGGCTAACGTTTTTTTTGTATCACGAAAATAAATTCTTCCATGCGGTGGACAAAGCTGGTTCTTAGCTCATTTTACAGGTATTGCTTTCATATGGACCTTCCTAATTTGTTCAAGTGGTTCATGGGTTAGGGAGCACCAAAGGTCTAAATTGATTGTTTTACATTGTTTTAAACATTGTTATTATGCAACAATGGCAAACTGAACATTAAATAAATCCGTGCGTTTGCAACGAGATACTTCAGTACTAATAAGAAATCCTAACTATTGAAAAAATATGACTGCTGTCCTCAAAATCAAACGAAAGCCAAAAAAAAAAAAAAAAAAATTAACTAGAAAACAAGATTGCTGTTTCCATCTCATATTTGCGGAAAAAAACAAAAAAAAATACTAGATTTCATCAATTTGGACCAAAAAAAACTGATATCTACCCCAAAACAAAACTTGTTAAGGATTCCCGCCAAGCTTTTCTGCCGTGTGAGTCGTGATATCAAACGCCAAGCTCTTTCGCCAAGCTCCGACTAATACTTTAAATGTTAAATGAAAGATATGAAAATTGCGCAGTAAGCAATTTTCATATATTTCATTTAACCTTTGATCTATTACTCGGTGGGATTAGCTTGGCGAAAGAGCTTGTCGTTTGATATCACGACTTCACACGGAAGAAAAGCTTGGCGGGAATCCTTAACACGTTTTGTTTTGGGGTATCTATACTTACAAAAATGATGAATACACTAGTTAAAAAAAAAAGCATGACTGCAAACAAGTCAAGAGCAATGAACGTCATAAAAACTAAAGGTGGAAAGATGGCACGAAATTTTTAAATCATTACCTGCGAACACACTATAAAGGTCAGTGGCTTGGACAAATCCAACGTGGCGGTTCTGTAGTTGGTTGATCTCACCCAGTATGCTTTTTTTAACTTGTGTCTTCATCATTTTTGTAAGTATAGACAGACGTTGAGAGGTAACGTAACGGGGAAGAAGCTTTCGGTTTCGTTTTTTAAACACAGGCCAGTTGATTCAACCTCGATAGAATCTGATTTTCCAGAGCCGCACTAGAAGGCATCAGTTTTCCGCACGCGCGTGAAATAGCGTTGAATTGGGAGGCGAAACAAGACATTTCTGCATTAGTTGGACTTGGTGTGTAGTAGCCGTTTGCTTCGCCGCTTCACGCTCGCGAAACGCTGTCGCAAGCGGAGGTGCCACGTGCCTGGATTGCTCATTACCGGAGTGGTATTTTCCCGCTTCTGTCTATTAGGTAAAAACCTACATAGCGTATTTTTAAGGTATGTTACCCGAGACAGTCTTTCCAAATTTGTTTAGTTACGATCAGTCATTCCAAATTTGACGCCCTGGTGTCGTGACCATTATCATGGACAGTCCCTTTCATGTGGCTCTTTGGTTTATCTTGTGATGGTAGCATCTGCAGTTGACTCTGTCCGGGGGACTGGTGGTTGGAAATCCAGATAGTTTGTCTTTCTGGCAATGCCGAACATTGCATTAACAATGCAGTTTCATTGAACTTGAACCTGAACTATATTACTCGAGAAGTAAGATCCCAACGTCATACACTCGGTCTGCTTATTACTAACTTACCCTAACATCCAACATACCACAACAACAAGACACAATTAATAATGTGAGTGTGAGCACTTTTCGTGCAGGTTATTCCAACCTGCTTCTTTCTGCTGGTATTTCGGCCGAAATTGTCATGGCCGGTTCTCTTCCCATTTAAAACCACTGCTTTATTTCGACAGAATGTGGATTACACAACGTTTAGCTGTGTATCTGCTTATGTAATTTTTACTGTTTTTTGATTATTCTGGCAGTATTCACCAGAATATCTCAAGTAGGCCTTTGTTACCCAGGTACTCTTCAGTGTTCCGAGGTAATCAAAGGCAGATAAGTGGTAATCTACTATTAATACTTGGTAACGATAAAAGCTGAGGGAGAGACGAAATTAGGCTTGGGAATTTAGGGCCAGAACTTCAGGGTTAAGTTAGGTTTGGGGTAAGGATTAGGTTTGGAAATAGGTCTACCAGCAAACAAAAAAAAACCCTAGACTTGGGGACCTCCTAGCAGGGAAGAGGGGAAGACCAGCCAAGAGGCTGGCCCGAAGGCTAACTGATTTTGCATGGCCGAGCGGCTGCTTTTATGCGATTTGGTTACCCCTGGTAACCGCGAAATAGCCTGGGTATTATGGGTAAAGAAGTTTCTCGAAGGTTCTAGATGCAGGAACCGGAAAGGAAATTACAAGGCATGCGCCCTTCAAAAGAAGATTAAACCAGACTTTTAAGATTGGCCATTGGCCCCAGCAACATAAGTCCACAAGATTTGCAACACTTGGTAAACCGAGGTATTGAAAGTAACCCTAAGTAATCCTTGACAATCCGTGGTAATCCACATTTGCAGCGATTCTGATGTATAGTTTGTTCCACATTACGTTTTCAGAAAACTGACTGGATGACGACTCGTTTCCTTGCTCTAAGAATGCAAACACATGTGGATATTACACTTGTAGACTCAACAAACTTTCCGCTAGAGTTTACGAATGGGATGTTTACGGATTTTCTTGCACTCGTAGTGGAAGAAAACGTGGCATCATACAGTCAGTTTTCTGAAAACATAATGTGGAACAAAGTATAGACTATTATGACCCGTTGATAATGCTCCTTCAGTTTGTTCGAAATAAGCATTGTCAGAAAATCTGCAACGACGAATATAGCTTAAGACTTTCGCATTTCACACCTGTGCAAGGGCGCATTTACGCAACAACTCGCTTTTGCATTCCCGCAGCTAGAATTTAATCACGACAGCAAAGATGTCGTTGCCATGGTAACAATGCTACCTGGATTAGCTAATCCGACATCGTTTGAGTAAATGCTTGCAGTCTTATAATCCGTTACAATAAGACAAAGAATTCCTCCTGACGAAATGATTTAACCGGTCGCTTCTGAACTCACATTATTGACTGTTTTTGTTGCGAGTCGGCTAAGCTAAAACCGCCGCCATGTTGGAATTTCAGATGAATTCTAGCTTCTCGCTGCGAGAATGCAAAGGCGAGTCGTTGCGTAAACGCGCCCTTACACAGGCAGTGTGAAATGAGGAAGTCTTCAGCTATTCGGCGTTGCAGATTTTCTGGCAACGATCTAAGAGAGCCGTTCGGACACCAGTTGACCAGTAGCGGACACTTATCAGGTGCACTAATTCATTCCAACTAGGCAGAATTTCAGTCCATCTGTCAACTGACTGACATGAGACAATTTATTTCTTTAGTGCCAAGAAGCGCAGAAAAAAGTCCCCGTTTCATGTCACAGTCATCATTCTCACTGAGGAACAGTAAGCTTCACCTGCATCAGTAAGTGAAACTGCGATCACGAATTACGTATCACACTGTTCACATTGCTCAGGCTTGACAGCCGTTCTGACAGAAGTACGTTCTGACATAAGCGTCCCAGAAATGCCATCCTTCACGTACATTTGGCACAGCCGCCTAAGTTGTATAGCCGTTCATCTTGTTACAAAGTCAAGACTTTTCCTCGCTCCGGAATCGTGGCATACGCGAGCAACATGGTGGCTCGTTCAATTCCGCACCATAAATCAGAGGCCAGCGTTAAGGGTAAACCATTTACTTTTTCTCCTTTTTCCCCTTTTCCCTCTTTCTTTGTGGTCGAGGTTGAGCTGTGGCAAGTCTAAAAAGCTACGTCAATGTCTTTTCGTGGCTCTCTGGCCTCCCCTATACCTTTCGGCCATTCTTATCTCATTTCACCCTCCCTATGCCAATGGCAATGTTCCTAGAGCTTGCCAGGCTATTCAATCTTCCGCCCTCCCGCCCCTGGCAGTCCAATGTGGCCCTTTGTTTCCCCAAACCCCCTACCTTCCCGTATCGCTCCTCTCCCTCCCCCTCCCTCCGACATCGCTTGGTCTCATTCGTTGTCTCGGGCTCCAAAGAGTTGGCAGGAAGTGATACAATCCGCAAGTCAAATGGGCTGCCCATAGCTTAGCCGGAAGCCGCGGAACTGGCGCTTGGGTAAACTGACCTTGACGGTATTTGATGTGAACGTCTAGTTAGCGTTACTGCAAAACAGATATTTTCCAATCGTGACGTTTTCAAACAAGAGACAAGATTAGATTGTAAAGGAAATGACGTAAATCTAACGTCAGAACGTTCTGCAGATGAACTGGAAAGTGCCAAGTTTTCCAGAAATATGTGATTCATTTCCGTACGTCCTAAATCGGACTTTTTGCAGGACCTTTGTGTTTAGTATCGTACGAGAATAGGGCAAGGTAGCCTGATGGTTAGCATGACCGTATCATGTGCTAGAGGTCCTCGGTTCTAGTGCGGCCTCATCCACAGTTTCTGGAAGAGAAGGTCCCTGTGATGTCTCATGCTCATGTCGATTGTAGCATGTAAAAGATCCTGGGAATTTCAGATGGGATTTACCTATAGCAAAATTGTCCCTTTCTCCTTCCAGCAGTATGGCTAACGCTGGCTGCACGTCAAACAACAATGGTATTTCTTGGTTTGACTGTAAATACACATTTGTTTACGTCACCAATTGCACTGCTTTGACGGTCAGGAATCTGGGTTCTGTAAACGTGAAACATACATAGCAGCGGCTGTCTAAAAAAAACTGACAAGGGCAAGAATCTATAGTGTTAAATAACAGAATTTTAAACGGAGGTACAGTAACCCATAAATAGGGTCTAGTTCCACTCAATTTACACCGCTAAATTTGATTGGCTGGTCATATCGTATGATTCTGCTCAGAATTTCGTTGTTTTTGTACATTAAAATTGTTTTGCAGTTCTATCTACTCTTTTTCCAACTTACATTGGTATTCTAGGATATAAGAACACTTTGCTAAACTTGCTTAGGCCTGATACGGCCTTTACTGTAGGTGGCTTTGGTAAAGCCCTCTCCAGACAGAATCAAATTTCGTGTGAAGCGATGCGTAACTACGTGCCTACAAGGTCAAAATTGCTGCATTCGAACGGTTTGGTGTAATGTTAAAGACCGATTTTGACGTCTTTAGTGCACCATCTTGCGTAGCCGTGCAGCCAGTGTGGTAAGAGCTTAAGAAGGACTTCAACGTCGGTCCATAACGCAATACCAGCAATGCGATTGCAGCAAATTTGACCTTGTAGGCACGTAGAAACCCATCGCTGTGCATCAAATTTTCGTCTGTCTGGTTAGAGCTTAAGAGCTCGTTTAGGTAACGACTAACCTTTGCATTTCCACAGCTAGATTTTAATTCGCGATGGCATAGTTGTCGTTGCCATGGTAACTACGCTGCCTGGCTGGATTAGCTAATTCCGGCATCGTTTGAGTAAATGTTTGTAGCCTTATAGCCTAATCCCTGGCAATGAAGTAAACAGGTTTCCCAGTCGCTTCTCAATTCAAGTTATTGATTTTTTTCCCGTTGCGAGCCGGCAAAGCTAAAACCGACGCCATGTTGGAATTTCGGAAGATTTTCAGCTTCTAGGTTGCGAGAATGCAAAGGCGAGTAAACGCGTAAACGCGCTCTAAAGGTGGGAATCGAAATTCGGCATAGAATGAAAGTTTAAGTCGTCCCAGTAAAACAGCCGAATATTTTCTGACAACTACATTTTAAAGTGGATTTCCAATGGATTTAAAATGAATTAAGATGGATTTACAAACGACTGACTAACGGTAAATTAATAATTGTGGCTGTACTTCATGCGGATTTTTAAGAAGATCCAAAATATGTTCCAAGTGGCGATTGGCTCAGATCGGTGTGACGTAATACTTACTGATCGAAGGAAAACGCGACAAATGGTTGAGCGAAAGGAAAAAAAATTGAGACTACAAATTTCACTGGAATATGTGCGCACAGGTGCGAATTACACCCTCTGCGCATTTCCGGCAACGAGGAAAACCATCGATGAACAGATGAGTCTTCTTTCTTATTATAAATTACAGAGAAGGTGGATGTCCGTTAAAACGATCAGTGCTTAAAATGATTCTTGAACGTTAAATAACACTCTACGATTTTTTTTTTACCTGTGTCACATAAATAAACCTTAACATATCGATATGATAGTCCGAAAGTGCTTCTAGAATGTGGACTTACTTGTTCCGACCATCTTGCTGACGTAGTTTCAGTTGCATGACGCCATTCGTTGCCTTCGCTACAATTTCACTAAGCTACTGATTGGTGGCGGAGGTAGGATGTATATAATAATTACGATTGGGTAATGGGGGGGGGGGGAGTTTGGCACCCACGAGAATAATTAGTTTTTATAGAGAGACGTGTCTGCTTTTCCAGCCGACCAATATTCGTGACGTCATGAGTAACAAATTCCTTCGAAAAGGAGCGTAAAATCAGGGCTGTAGTGCAGAAGGATCCGGCCGGATCTTGATGAAAAATAGCATACGCGCCTGGATTGGATAATATGGCCGCCGAAAGTGCCGCTGATGCGATTGATTTGTCTTGTTGCCGCTTTTTGTCAACCGAGGGCAACACCTTCCGTACAGAAATACTGCCTTCCTTGAAACACTTTCTGGATAAACGAACATGTCGCTATTTATTGAAGAGCTTTGTGTAGTCGAGAAATTTAATAGCTTTATGGCAAAAATACGAAAATATATTGATTTGTACGCGTAAGCTATTTTTGGGATGATTACTGATGAATACTAATTTTCTTTCTTTCTTTTTCAGGTGAGTGTGTCTTGTATCTTCACAAGGCCAGTCTTTAATGCAGACTGTTTGTTTCGTTTACCCTCTACCTTGTGATTTATTCTTTATGGATGATTACTGTGATTATGTTCGTGGATTACTAAGATTTTTGTCAGTTACCGGCTGCCGCTACCTCAGCAGTAGATGGCGAGGCTCACTGTACAAAAATTCGCAGAGGCGATAATTTGCTTGGCCAATTCCCGAACTGACCTCGAAAAAATGAAATGCAACGAAAGCACCCAAACTTCGAGAGTTATTTCGTCATTTTGGGCACTCGTGGCAGCCTTTTTGTCTATCTCCCCCCCACCCCCCCTAATATAGAGCAGTGACATTTGCCGCCATATTGGTACCAGTATGGGTTTGGGAGGGCATAACTACAAGGTGCACTATATAAAAATGGAGGGAAAAACAACGGAAGAGCGGATTTCTTAGGCTTAAAATAACGTTGTTTTCTCCTACAACAAAATTCGCGCGTTTTAGGTCTAAAAAATCACTCTTCACAGCATCGGCTTCAGTATGACACCCTTCTGTTTCTCTCTGCAGTGCTCCTTGCAGCTAACCCATTGAGGCTCAAGCATAGAGTTATAGACAATAATACTACGTCGTGTCACTGCTCTATTGTTATAGATCAGGCTGGATAGTTTACTGGCCTAGCTATGTCCGTCTTTCGTTCTTTGGCATAACCGGGGTAACCCTATACAGATACTGAGTAAGACCCCTGTCAATACTGAGGTTGAGTAGATGCAGTATCGATCACTGGTCACCGGGAATGGGACTGGTTGTGGGCGTTTCTAACTAGTGGCATGCGTAGAACAGCGCTGTGGAGGAGAAACAGACCACGTCGCCATTGAATTGTACGAGAGTTGCGGTCGGAAATTACTTTACGTTATTAAGCCCTAGGTGGTAGTAACCCCCAATACCGAACACGGCTGCTTCCCAAAATGTCGAAATAACTCTCGAAGTTTTGGTGCTTTCGTTGCAATTTCGGATGCTGACGACGAGGGAGTATACACGGGAAATACAAATTGCGGAGATGAGCGAAATGGACGGCCGATGATCACGGCGAGTCAGCGAGGGTGTTGTAACTTACTAAATGGCCAGCCAGCACCGTAAAGCCAGAGAATGGAAAACAGGACGGAATACCAAATCGGCTCGATTAGGGATAAACTGATACAGATGCAAATTAATATTTTGCGCGAATTGAACTCTCGACCTTTGACGAAGACCGAAGTCCTACTGCTCGGCCATACTGACGTGGCCAAAAGGAAACGACCAACATTGTACAAAACAGTACTGGACAATGAATTTGGAACACTGATTTGCAACACAAACACTGATGCAGCGCTTTTTTCCTGGATGAAAACTACATTGTTATGATTTTTTATCCGGCTTACATCGACGGCAACACGCAATCTACGGAGTCAGCGCTCCTTAGTGCACCTTGCCGTTAACAGAGCTGTTGTGCGCATGCTGCTACCCACCGCATACACGCGGGAGTTGGCACAGCGCCCAACAGTCGGGTGCGAGAGTGTTCTATTGTTCGACTCCAGTTAGAATCGAATCGCACCGGCTTAGCCGTCATCCTTTGGTTTCGAGGCTAGGACTCGGGCAGCTATATAACAGCCTGATCCCGGCCACTCGCCAGTTGGTGTTTGGGGTTCGGACTGAACGATCAGAACCTCTTGAGCCTACAGGGTCAGTCAGAAGGGTAAATTCTGGCTGATGCTAATATGTAATGCTATGTGTGCAGTCCCCTAGCTGTACAGTAAGAAGTAAATTGGAATTGAGCCTTGTCTTGAAACTAATCGTCTACTTCCTTAGCAACCTTACATATTTAGCACTGTTACAGGAGAAACTTGCCTAATTCACATTATCTGCAGCTTAGAAACGTACTCCTACAATACAACGTTGTTGCAGTTCAACATTTCAACAATGGAAAGATGTTTGCACAAACATTGGCATCTTCCAGGAAAGATTTCAATACAACGTTTGAAGTGTTCATATTCAATATCCAATTTTGTAGTATTGGATAATGAATTCTGAACACTTCTTTTTGTCACACAATCATCGATGCAGTTCTTTTTTCCGAGACGAAAACACCATTGTTACGATTTAGCATTATTACGTGATAAACTTGCTTCATTTGAACTATCTATGGGCTAGAAACGTGCTCCAACAATGCAATGCTGTTCTATTTCAACAAAGGAAACTAATGCAGATGTCAGGGTGCATATTTTTCATTATGTACCATACTTTCTCATGCTGAGAACCATTGGGCCGTAACATGTCAAAATAACCATACACTGACTGTTGCTAACTAGAGAAAGGCTCATCTGTTCCTTGAGTTCTTTGCTCTAATTCGCGTTTTAAATCGTTATCATAATTTGGACGTTCATATTCCAAATTACCATCGGACTCAATGATTGTTTCCCAGTCCCTAAAAGGACCAAAAACCCTTAACCATCGTTCTGCCTCACTTGCATGGCAAGAGGGACTATGGGTTTTAGTACATACTGTTCTGAGAGGCCTAATGCAATGTTGTACTTAGACATGGCATGGCATGACATGGCATGGCGACTTTTGAAGATTTCACACTAAATCATTCATATGGGTTATGCCTGAAACCCTGGCCTGAATAGTCGTCCATACGTTCCCAGTTGGAAAACTGTGGATACGTGTGTAGGGCCAGTCAGGCTATGCACATCTCTATGTGTATTCATCTTGTCCCTAGGCGACGACAAGCTGTATTCACGTGAAAGCTCAAGATACCTCCACATGTCAACATCCGGTTCATGCTCTACCGGTTGCTGCCAACTCACACTGCCACCGCACGTATGTTTATCCACTCGGTCAATGTTGGCTCGTGGATAGCGCAGGTGAGGATGCCGTGCACTGTCATCAGCTTCAACAGCACGGTTTTGAACTCTGTTGGATGTAACAGGCGTGGAGGGTGAAGACCTCTAGCCCGTTCTTATAATGTTGTGCAACATGACCAGGTTGGGTATAGACTTCAACTCCATTTCGGAGTTGAACTGCCTAAAACTGCCTAAACTGCCTGAACTGCCTAACTGCCTAAAAACTCTTTCCCGAAAAGCATCTTGCATGGGGTGGGAATAAGCTCAATTTCAGAAGTAAGCAACACTTGACACATTATTTTGCTGATCTTCCACATCTGAACGCGATAATCTGGATGGTGACAAGCTTCGTTCACTATCCGAAACTTCAGGATAGCAAATGTCATCATCCTCTCTCCAAGAATCGCTCAGATCCTTGATAAGGATCTTCGACTAAGGGTGCATTTCTGCACGCTCAAGTTTTCGCCCTTTTTCGTGCGTGCTAGAATTTTTTACTACTTGAGGTCGTGACCTAGGTGGTAAAACTACGTTTCGTTTTCGTTAGCCATTTGTTAGCTCACAAATACGTTACGGGTGAAAAAAAATTAAACTCTTTTGTTTTTCGGTCTGTAAAGTCGTTTTCGATTTGGGCCCACGTAAGTTCCCAACTCTTAACGTTTAATCCTAAATACTATTTAAGGCTATTGAACTCAGAATTCTCAAGTCTATTAGTTTGCACGAAGCTTAAATTAATGAGGACTCAGTTAGCTCATTAAGGGCTTGTAAGCTCTCAACTAGCAACTAAAAAGTGCGTTCCTTCACTTTAAAGCTCTTACAATTAATTACTAAGCGCTGGGAGTTTTTATTTCCCCACTTCTCTTGTAAACAATTGCGTTCTTCGTTACTTACCAGAAACTGAGATTTTATTTCAGCCTTTTTTTTCACTCTGACAAAAAAGAAAACGACCGTTTTCAGGTGATCTTGGTTCGAGTCTGAAAATCGCCTCCCATGTTTTACATTATTTTCATATGAAAAGAACGGGATGTTTTAGTCAGTAAACGGGGTTTGTTTACTGAACTAAGACTGATTTTCAAGAGGTTGTCCAACACGTGGCCGCAGGTTGGGCCCTAGACTGCCCCTAAAAATTGTAATTTTCTTAACAACGGGTAGCTCTCCCTACTGCAAGACTCCTAACAACCGTTTTACTTAATTTTCTATAAAAATTAAAAAGAAAGTAGGCACTATTCAATTCAGACGACTTTTTCCAAATAAAGGTGGCCCTCTGTGGTTTGCATTACACGCGGTCACTGGACAGGGTCGCAGATTACCCCCAAAATTGATTCGCTCACCATTGTAATTTTTACAGAATCGAAAGCATTAAAAAAAGTTGTCGGATTCAAATCCCAAAGGACAAGGCCCTCAAAACATGTAAGGTGCTGAGGGAGTGGACGATAAGCCCAATTCTTATTCACTCCTTACTGCGTAGCTAGGGGACTATGCACATAGCATCACATATTTGGCATCGGCAACAAGGTTTGCACTTGTACCGACCCATGGTTTAGCTTCAGAGAGGCGACTTGCAGGTTGCCTCTCCAACACCAACTGTGGATCCATCGTTCAGGAAGCTATATTTATACGAACGAGAACAATGGGGTTCCTACCAAGGCTTTACTTCACGTGACAGGCTAGCAGGTGCGAGCCGGTTCCAGCTGGTTCAGCAGTGGGACAGGCTCGCTACCTGACTGTTGGTGCCCGGCCAATTCCCGTGTTTAGGCGGTAGTTAAGCGGGAGTTCATCACCTCATATAACGGCAAGGTGACCCGCGAAGTGGCAGCTTAGTGTTGCACATTACTGTACGTGAATAACTGTTACAATTTGGTTGCATTGTTTTCTGGTACTCGTACATTTGTACGCATTTGGGTGCTGGGTTGCTTTGTGCTGGTTTCTATGTTTTCTTGCTTCTTTGTATTTCCTTTGATTTTCTTGTGTTAGTAAGTAAGTAGCAATTAAGTAGGTTAGGCTTGAGCGCATGGTGTACAGGACCGCGTAAGCTCAATAAACTAAACTAAACTAAACTACATTTGTACCACTTTTTTCTTTTTAACTTGTTCTTAATCATGCTTTGTTTTATTTTGGAAACTTTATTCTCCACATTGATTACTGTTTTTATTCCTATTTTTTAAAGAAAATGTTTCTTTTTTTGTGTGCAGCCTTTACCCACACCGGGGGGGGGGGGGGGGGCTGCTCTTGTGGTGTCAGGTTCGTCTTTAGACAATTACGTCCTTATAAACTATAATGAAATAAACGCAACTCAACAACGGCATCTGGCGACAAGAAACGGTACTAAAATTGGCAAATCTCAATTACCTTCTTTTTGTTGTATAAAACACTGTATGGAACAGATTTGAATAGATTTTTCTTGGATTTATAAGAGTTAAAAAAGGCCTATTATTTTAATACCGTATAGACAAGTGTCAATAACCTTACATGCCCTTTCAAGGTCGGTGGACGCGGTGCGGCTGGTACGGTGACAGCCTTGCCACTTTTCGGCCGTAAGAAAACCTGATATTGCACATTGCAATCTGAAAATCCTGAAATCAACTTTCGTGAATAAAAGTGAAATAAATATTAATTAGCACAACTTTTTTTTTTAACAAGGTGTGGAATTAATAAATTTACACACAACCTGATTCAAATGAAAATATTGTTAAGGCAGTCTGTTGCGTAAAATAAACTAATTCCGAACACTTCCGGTTTCGGCGAAACGAAAATTCGAACAGGGAGCTTGGATTATACGTAGCGTTGATAGGATGGGCTCACTTACTATTAGGGCTCGTTTACGCAACGAGACCTTTTCGCTCGCCAAAAGCTATTTGCTAGGCAACCGTTATTTACGATTAATTTCCCGTTTCTATTAACTGAATGCGGTAGTAGACAACAAATTAAAGGTATTATAAATAACAACACGGATAAAGAACAAAGTGCAACAGTCATTATAAACATTGCTACAACATTGTTGCCATTTCACGTTATTTCCAAAATTTGCTATTCTCGCTGAAAAAATAGCTTGTAGCAGTGATCAAACGACGGCAGAATAAGTAGCTACTCGCAGCGAGAATTCAAAGTCCAACATGGCGTTCATTTCGTGGCTATCTAATCGAAGATAAACCATCGAATGCCGGCATACAAAAAACAGTCCATCGTCTTGTACTGCAGTAAAAAAAGTCGGTCATAAATCGACGCTCAAATGTTGCAAGCATCGTACGCCGTGTCACGAGGCACGAGGAAAAGATTTGCGTCTGCGTCGTTGCCATGGTTACTAATACGTATAGAAAACTCGAAAGCCGCATACTCCGGTAAAGGCGAGAAACAGCCATCAGATTTTTAGTATTGATCAAGTAAAGCTAGCGAGCGAGAAAACCGTCGTTGCGTAAACGCGCCCTTACGCTCTACCGCGAGAAACCGTGCGAGATTTTGAGAATTGCTTTAAACGCGTCTGATGTCTCTGCTCCATTTCGCGCTATTTTACTGATTCTTGCAACTCATTGGCTTTTGATTTTGCTGATGAATCGACACAAAATTGGACTAACAAACGAACGAGTACTCATGAAACGTAAGCCGGACCGGTCCAATTGTTTAAATTGTTTTAAAGTTCATTAACTTACCAGCACAATCGACAATGCGACTGAAAATCGCAACGTTTGTTATCAGACGGACAGAACCGTCACAAGCGATCATCGTAAAAGCACCCCATTGTTTTGGTTTGGAAGTAATGACATCACCAACTCTCGACGTGGGTAATCGGGTAAAAATTTGTCGTGTTGTTTTAATAATGTGTATTTGAACGTTCAGTAAAGGTTGAGCGATGTGATATTTCGTAATTATTCATTAATTTCGTTAAAAACTACTCGCCAGTTGAAACAAACCTTTTTGTTGGTTTCGAAAAACCAAGCGTCGTCTGCTTCGAGGATTAGTTTGGGAGCAAAAACGTCATCAACTGAATTTCGCTCGTGTATTCGTTACCACGGGAAATAGCTATGCTATAGCTCAGACGCGTTCAACTGAGTGAACCGACCCGGTAGATAGTGGAAAGTCCCTGATTTACAAGTAATCTGCTTCGCTCGTCGTTCAAAATCAGTGTTTGCCAGATCCGCAGATATGTCTGTATTCACAAATTAATGTTCCGCACAAAAAGATTTTACTCAAATTTATGATTTATGATACAAATAATTTTTCAATTTCTCTTCGGCGGTCTCCATTTTAACTTACAGGTAGCCACACAGGAAGGATAGCAGGGAAATTAAAGCGCTTTAGCACTACCTGAAAGCGATTCTCTCATACAGTGCTAAAGCGCTTCAAAGAAAGAAACACGCGTAAAATCTTCCTTATGCATCGCATAAAGAAATTAACTCATATATTAGGAAGGCGAAATTCTCACTTCTACGTAGCTGCAGTTTTTTTGTGTGCAATTTACAGACGTTTTGGGCCAAAATTCTAGATTTTTGTTTTTCCTCATCTATCTGACACAGTCTATGTGTTTTCGTTAAAATTCTTTATGCCCAATATATTTTCTGTAGTCGTACCACTTCATTTTACAGGATTCCCACCAAAATACTGAAATAATATCCCTGAGTTTTCCAGGTTTCCAGAGTAGTTGAGGTCAATTTCTAGCCTATATTTACCGTAATTTCAGGAACACAATTTTTCACACATTTTACCAGGTTGACTTGTTTTTAGGGCCGCTCACTCAGTGCAAAAACGTAGCCCGATTTAATGAACTTTTAGGCGTCAACACAGATGTACAAGAATGAATTTTATTTTACCACTGTGTCTTGACATAGTGTAGTTAATGCACTTACGAGTAGGCCTAAAAGTACGGCATTGTTTTTTTCCCCTGAGTTTTCCAGGTTTATTCTAACAAATCGGAAAATTCCGTGAGTTTTCCCTGAGTTTCAAACGTAGTTTATATTTCCTGAGCTTTC
>JAHWFP010011221.1:0-10278 GCA_023313725.1 Lithobius niger | reverse complement strand
TGCTCTCCCCCCCCCCCCAAAAAAAAAAGAAAAACTCTAAAAAAATATAAATTCATTTGACCAAATTTGAAGAAATTCCAAGCGCCAAGCACTTTCCGCACCAAGTATGGAAGACGATGAGACCATCACAACAGCGAAAACCAATAAACATCACGCTGTTCCTCGCTCATACGCACTTCATAACATTATTTACTCACAATGCGGCAGCCATAATAGGAGGGAAACAATGAAACCCATGCTGGAATTGAAATAAACAAGTTACAAATGCTTCTGTGACCGCTCTAATGGCCTGAATACAAATTTTAAACTCGGAAGGGCCGGCACAATAGCCGGGGAATCGCACAACACGACGAGGCGTTTCTCTCTCTCTCTCTCTGTTGGGTGCGAGCGCGGGGAAAACAAAACCGTTCCTAATTTACGGTCGCCGTTGCCTTTCGCGGAAACGGGCGACCTTTAACACGATACCGTCGAATGTTATATCCACCCTTTGTTCCGCCAACGCCAGACGCGCGTGCCACCAAATGCCCAATTGGTTTGCCCGCGTTTTGTTCGCCGAAACAGATACCACCAAATAACGCGTTCGAGGCCGACAAAATGGTCAAAAGTATCAGTTTTCGTGGGTTTTAAATAAGTGTCATCCCAAAAGCTTTCAGAATCGAATTTTCGACGTTTCGAGCGGATTTTCGGGGTCGTGGCCTAGGTCGGGCAAGCTTCAGATTTGCTGCCTGGTATCGAGGGAAATGTGCTCTTCGAACGTTGTGGAAACCGCAGATTTACCCTTGCTAGCCGTACCGTGGATAGAGTACGTATCTAAATACAGCTGCAAACCTATTTCCGGTGCCTTTTGGACTTAAATGTCAGTCGGCCTGAGCGGGAATTGCACTCTCGTCCTTTGAGACCAAATGCCCAAATTCGACCACTAAGCCATACGGACATGGCAGTAGGGCTTAGTGGTAGAGCTTCCGTGTTTGGTCCATTACCACACATTATGCATGTCATCACACTTTGTCGTCACATTTTAATTAGCCGATCTGCCTTCTTATCGTATGAGAAGTCGTAAGGATTAGTGGACTCCATAAACCACACATTACGCATGTCATCACACTTTGTTAACATATTTTATTCAGCCGATCTGACTTCTTATCGTACGAGAAGTCGTAAGGATTAGTGGACTCCATTACCACACATTATGCATGTCATCACACTTTGTTGTCACATTTTATTCAGCCGATCTGGCTTCTTAGCGTATGAGAAGTCGTAAGGATTAGTGGACTCCATTACCACTCATTATGCATGTCACAACATTTTAACCACATTTTATTCAGCCGATCTGGCTTCTTTAAAAAAAAAAGTTATATATCTTAGTACAATGTATTTGTGTGCTTTAAGCCAAAACCTTAAACAGTTTTTAAAAAGTTGCCTTTAACCTGTTACTTATTTTTTTTTTTTTTTTCAGGTAAGGACTGAAAATCTGTTCATGTTCAATGGCTCTTTGGTCACAATGGCTCAATGGCTCTTTGGTCACGGTGCTAACAGTTTGTTCCTAAGGTAACCAAAGTTCATTGCATGTTTTCCAATGTTGGTGACAGAATTTCCCGTACCTGGTACAAACCGGATGTCGGGGTACCTTTATTTTTGCCTACAGGTCTGGGGGAAGTAATATAAGCTCCATCAGCGGGCCTACCATGACGGCGCCCCAGAAGCCAACATATTTTGTATGTTTCCATATTTTATCACAGTTTTATAGTGGTTTATAGGACATACAACTAACTTTTATACAATATGAGATTTTACACAAATATTGCTTATTAGCAATGTTGAATGAGTGCTCAAATTCATTTCTCGTAGTTGTACCCCCGGCGTAACATAACGCCAGTCTAGCCGGTTCCCGCATCCCTGAGCATAACACTCCTCCCTTTGAACCCCTGCTGATTTGTGTTACGGAAGTAAATGTTATTTTCAACGGAGGACGTTCTCCGCTCTGATACCAAGCCCAATAAACCTAACAACGATCGTGCATACAGTGATTGTTACTCAACCAACTTTAAAACTCAAGTCGGGTCTACGAGCTAGCATTATTAAAGCAATATGTCGATTGTTACAGGCCACATCCGTTTATTTGACCTCTTTCTATATACCCTCTTTCATTGTAGTGCTCAATGATGATGATGATGATGAATTTGCTTGCCCAACCTAAGCGTATTATAGAGCAGCGTCAAGTGACGTCATATTGGCTACGAGATAGCATCTGGAGGGCATTGCTACAAGGTGTACTAGATTAAAATGTAAGGGAAAACAATGGCATTTCTAGTCAAGACAGTGCTTTGAGAGCGGATTTCTTAGGCTTTAAAAATGTTGTTTTCTCCAACAGCAAAAATGGCGCGTTATAGGCTTAAGAAATTCAGTCTAATAGCATTGGCTTCAGTAAGACGACCTTCTTTTTCCCCTCCAGTGTCCCTTGCAGCTAACCCTGTTACTGGCCCTACCATAGAGTTATATAAAATAATACTACGTTATGTCACTGCTCTATATATATATATATATATATATATATATATATATATAGAAAGAGAGAGAGAGAAAATAGAAGATACCAGCTGAGATACAAGCTGTGAAAAGTGAGCAGGCTCCAAAGCTTTTCTCTCAGCCGATCATACTGTGTTAAGAAACCCAATACAGACGACGCTCGGTTTAGGTATTCGAAACGAAAACACATCATATTGTTTTGGTACTTTACGACTTGTTACTTGAAGTAAAAATTTAGTGGTCAAGGGAAAAAAATGTTCAGCCTTGGAGACTTACTTTTTCTAAAATAATGAAGCTAAAACACACGCACAACATAGTCGTTCGTTATTTTCGTGCACGTCACACAACTGCTGGTTTACATGGCTGCTAAATATTCTCCTAGCACAAGGAGTTAGGCTAGTTTTGAATAATTTATGGGCAGAAATGATCATTCACTACATTTCCGCGTATGTTGATACTGGGTTGATTAACGGCGAAGCGACGCACTTAGAGAAAAGCAAACACATTTTCAGCAAACCTAACAAACATGTTGACGCTGAAACTGTTTGTTTTAGTTGTAGAATAATTTTTTTGGGTTGGGTTGCTTTCCTACTGACAACGATTATGAAAATGGATAAGACTTTCCAAAGAGAACCTTTCGCAGCTCTTACATAGGCATGTTTGTTTTGAAATGCGGCGGATTTCTTGGAAAAACCCAATTACGATGTGATCACACTCATACTGTGAGCACAATGGCACTTATATGTCTCGGAGCTTTTAGCACAAGAGAGCAATGGAGTTAAAATGTTTGTTTATACTTAATGATCTGCGTTTTGTCGTGCTTAAATTGCACGTTTTATTATTACCTTTAGATGCGTTTCATTACATTCAAATGCAGCGTTGCGTACCGTTATTATACAGTATTGTCTCAGAAGTCCTGAAACAAGTAGACTTTGTAGGCCTATACAGTGTAGGCCTATACGATGTACGCCTCTACCATATTAGGCCTAAGATGTACAAACCAGCTAACTATGAGCAAAATATGCACCTAATGGGAGTTGCAAATGTTTTCCACAATACGCGTACTCGCAGTAAACCCAGGACTCGAACCCAGGACTTTCCTCTGGGTGTAGTATAGGCATATACCATACTACTGCAATACTATATACTATATCAATAACTACAATACTACATACTACATCAAGAACTATAGAGGATATAAATACTTGCGGATGTGTAGACTGATGAATAAGGATAGGATCACAGCTAAAAAACAACTTTAGTTTTCTTTCTACTATCTATGTAATAAGATCGTATAACTCAAGACTACTACTTGTAAGCACGTTTAAGAGTTAAGCACCGCGCGTCTGGTAAGAGGGAAGCGTTGGGGGAAGCTTTTCAAGACAGCATGCTTCTCGAAGGGGCAGCTTCTAGGCCGCCTTGAGCCTCATTTATTTCCACCAGCATGAACATAAACAGGAAGAATATTATAGAAATGATCATTAGAAAAGGGGGAGGGGGAGTATTAGCGGTGGGGAGGGGATTGAGTCATGTATGGGCTGATTGAGTGAGTGAAGCGAACGAAAATCACTGATTATTAACCAGTGTGCGCAAACATTTTAAGAAACTTAATTCGGTCGAACGTGGATATTTTGTATGAGCTACCATGCCTGATCAGTATTGCAGATCGTGCATTCGACTAATGAACACATTGAGCTTGAAATTGCATGTTGATTTTATTGTGAATGGTTTTAAGTATTACGTGGTTCCGCTATTGTTT
This sequence comes from Lithobius niger, assembly GCA_023313725.1. Taxonomy (NCBI): domain Eukaryota; kingdom Metazoa; phylum Arthropoda; class Chilopoda; order Lithobiomorpha; family Lithobiidae; genus Lithobius; species Lithobius niger. The sequence goes on along the minus strand of JAHWFP010011221.1, from coordinate 5,993 downwards.
GCCATCACTGCTTTATTATTGTGGTGCAACGACTGGTATCACAGAACGTCATTTTACGCATTTAATGTGCTGCATCGTTATCGGCCGATTATCGTCGTGGGCTCGTTGCCTTTATTCCCATTTGTTGTCAGGAATTTAGTTTACTAGTTTGGTTACGGCCCTGCATTAAAACATCAATGGCTAACTCTTGCGTAATTATTTGTTGAGTTGTTGAGTTGTGTTTATTTCAGTGTAATATACAAAGTCAGTTATGGAAGTGACATCCCAGACGCCACAAGAGCAGAGGCATACTTAAAAGTCCATTCCCTCCAGCGCCATTTTTCTCGATCCTCCACATCAAGTACGGCCCCTAAAGTATTATTTACTTACCGTTAGTCAATTCCTAGTTAAAAATCCGTTTTAAAAAATGGCCTCAAGGAGATTTTCCGTTGAATATACGTATCTTTATTTACTGCGTCCCGCACGTATATGATCCTTTACGCACCTACGATAACCGTGACGTTCCATTGTTTCCGGTTGTGACGACACAGATTGTGCGTCAATGCTGTCACGTGACCCGCAATTGGTCTGCTACGCCAGACGCCGTTCTCTTCCTCACGAGAAGACGAGGGCGGAAGTGACGTTGTAGTATTACTACGGGAATCTCGCGACGACATCGCGCGGACACGTGACTGCGCGTGCCTGTTATAAGGCGGCAAGCTGGATGTTGCTTTAAATGCAAAACAAAATACAGGAAAAAAATAAGAAAAAAATTCCAACATTAAAAAATAGGACTAGCGAGAAATCATTAAAAAAAAAGTGTACATAACTATAAAAAATCATTATGTAAAAAGTACAAAGATAAGAAGGAACAAAATCGTAATAAATCCATAGAAAAGAATAGCAAAATCGTACTTCGCCGATAGAAATTCGTTCCTATGGTATGGTAATCGGTAAGTAACCTGGCGAAGTTGAGAAGTAAGAACCGTTTTTACGAAAATTAAAGTTCTGTAAACGTACAAATGACGGACTGGCAGAAATATTTAGCCATTTATTCATAACTATCACCGAACCCTCCTGCATCCCATGGCTATTCATGTATAATTTCTGCACGACGTACGACCCAGTCCCCGCATTATTTCGTTTTAAACGTAACCGCAGATGAATACAAACAATCGCGACTGCTCGAGTCGGCCGACCAGTAGTACAGTACAGTAAACCATAGGGTTCTAGTACAGTCTAGGGTTCTAGTACAGTAAACCGAGGGTTGTGCTGAACATCCGTATTATTCTAATTCCACCGCTTTTGTACAGTAGACCCTGAAGAGTTCCAACACGTGCGCCGTATACACAGCGCTCAACATTAATTTTATTATCAAAAAGAAATGTACGATAAATTTCTCATTTTATCGCCGGCCCAATATTCCTGGCAGCGTCGTTTAGATTCTCCATGCCAGATAAAATGGCGAACAAATTTGACTTTTATTAACGGCGTCACAATTACATGGGTTGGCGATGGAACACGGAGATATCTTGAGGGAGCAGACGCTCGAACGCGAACGCAATTTTCAACTTCGATATTTTTCTTTCTTTCCCCCTCCCCCCCTTCTCCCCCTCTCAACTCCCCAACACCACCACCCTCTTTGTACTCACAGCATCCTTTCTGGCTCCTCGAAGTCAAACCCAAAGGCGTTGGTTGGCATGGGGTTTTTTTTTTCCGGTTTTTTTTTTTTTTTTTTTTATTTTTGGAGTGGAAATTCCATGCCTATTACTGATGTTATCGACACAAGTTCTTCTAAGAAAAGAACTCAATACTGCTTGTACGCAATAATAAAGCGTTTGAAAAAGCTCTTATGGTTCGGTTAGAAGAAGATGAAAGGAAGTGTGTTTTTTGTTTTTTTGTTTTTTGTTTGTTTGTTTATTTTTACGATGGGCGTTGAATTGCTGTTTGAAGAAAGGACTGCAAACAACATTATCGAAATTCAAAAACACATTGTTTTCATCTTATAAACATAACTTATTGTTTGACTTTGGATGTCTGGCACGCCGCAGACAGAGCCACGGGTTGGAGGGTCTGTGATACGATTGCAGTAACCAATTAAACTTAAGGAGCACTCGAAGAATGTTGCAAAGTAACTTAGGCATGAACGTGCACACATTCACATTAAAACTTGGCGATTCGGCTCATCGCACAGCCGTTCTTAAAGGGACACCCGGCCGGCCTTATAACATTCCGCCTGCCTTATAACAGTTCACGATGGTCGCCTTCCGCAAATACGAAAATCAAGGTCATCTGAGACAGTAGCTACTTTGAAGAACGTAGCCACTGTCTCATTTGGCATTGTGCGTAATAGACGAACCAGCAAGAACGCATTAATCGTGTCGTCACAAACCGAATTGATTCTCGTATTTTAACATCACAATGTATAATTTTCTAGGCTAGTGTCTTATAATTTTGCTTTGGCGATCTATTGGAATAATTAATTTTAATTTTTACGGCATTACGCTTTTAGATTTTTGATCTCACGGTAATTGTTAGCAAATTAGTACATGCACACACAGGGATGAACGTCATGGTTATTGTAAGCGCGCAATGCATCATATAGTTACGGCTCGTTCGTAAATAAAGTTCCATGATTATAGTCAACAGAAAATCTCCTCGACGCCAAAATTCAAAAAGGATTTTTAGCTAGGGAAAGACTAATGGTAAGTAAATAGATCTTTGGGGCCGTACTTGATGTGGAGGATCGAGAAAAATAGCGCTGGGAGGTATATCCCTTTAAGAGTAGCGCAAGTAAAGCAAATAACAAAATAACACAAGAACGCCACGAGTCAGGTTGCAAGTAAAAAGTCCGTCTTTACAAGGTAGAATTTGCTAGGACGCGTTAAAAACGGACATAACCGTAAAAACTGTTAAAAATGTCAAAACTAGAGAGACTTGAATGTGTGCTCGTGGCTAGCACCAAATACGAAGTGTCAGTTTTGAGCTGAATCCAGTAATTATATGGGTTTGCTGATGCGCCCCTTTGTCAACTTGAAATTTTTTTTAGTAATTCGATGTAATCTTTAAACCTATTGGTGTTGGGTTGAATGTGGTTGTGCACCTGGGGAGGAGGGGGGTGGGGGTGAACTGAAATACTCAATGCTTCAAAATTAAGACGGGTATACGCTTAATAGGTATTTGAAGTAGAATGTTGGTTCCGGAAGGTTTATGTCCTGTTTGTAATTTGTTTTTACTTGCTATGCCCTTGATAATGTCTCTTCAGATAGGCAGAAACGTCGAGTTTTTATGTGTACATGTGTTGCCAACATTTTAAGGGGGCAATTTTCTAAGTTGGAAAATAAATAAGTTGCAGTGTTTCAGCACTAAAGCAAAACATTCAAACCTTCACTGCTCCTTCAGTGAAAACAATTATTATGCCATTCCTAAGTAAACTGTAGTCATGTTGTTAAAAAAATCAAATGGTCTTATTCTTTCTACAGCCTATGAATAATTTAAACGAATGCTAAAACATCTACACAATTAACGAAAGTAGCAAACTTGTTTGACTTCCATAACGATTGCAGACGCTGCGTTAGGCTGGGGTGGCAAACTAACATGATTTTACAGTCACTTTGATTTCATCCTTAACGCGATGTTGAGCTACATTGGTCTAAAATCAAGTTATAAGGACTAAGATGTATTGTGTTTGATACATCCTCTTCCACAAGCTGTTTCGCAGCTAAGCTGACGAGTCTGTCAGATTTGAATAGCTAATGTAATAAACAAATGAAACATAAGATGGTCGAGACGTCATCGTTATGATATTATGTCAGCATTATAAGACGCAAGATATGTAAGAAGGCTCCCAAAGCATCGGGTTTTAAGATGCCAAACTGCTAAGATGGCGAGCACGTCTTAAAAACGGATGCAAAATTTTAAGATGCTAAAGCATCTTACTTGAAGACGGTGATATCGTCTTACTGTAAGATGCCAACAACATGTTGAAAACGGATGCAAATTTTACATCTTAGTTTAAGATGCTTATTTTTTGCATCGTACGCTAAATAGGTATTTGAAGTAGAATGTTGGTTCCGGAATGTTTATGTCCTGTTTGTAATTTGTTTTTACTTGCTACCCCTGATAATGTCTCTGAGATCAGCCGAAACGTCGAGTTTTTATGTGTACATGTGTGCATTTTCAGGCTCTCAATTTGCAACAGCAACTGCAGTAACCTCACGGCAGTAGCGTGCACAGGGGAGGGGCAGGGGAGGCATTGCCCCTGCTCTTTTGGGGGAAAATGCCCTTTTTGCCCTCTTTGGGGAAAAAAATGTGACTTATTTTGGTTTTCCGAACTGCTAAATGCTAGTGCTGCAGCCAAAGGAAGGGCCTGGACACCTAAAAAGGGCGAAAAAAGGCCAGGAAAGAGTCAGAAAGGGGCATGAGAGAGAAAAAAATACAACGACAGGCTAAAAAGAGGGGCAAAAAAGATCCTGACAGAGAAGAGCCAAAAATGGTGGTCCTCAGATATAATGACGTCAACGTGCCCATTTGCTGGAACTTGCCCCTGCCCTCTCGGATGTCTGTGCAGCACTACTGCCTCACGGAATTTAGGGAGATTATTAGGCTACTAGTGGAGCTGATCGCCATCAGATGGCGTTAGGGATTTTACTGGTAAAGTTTCTGGTCACCTTGTGCCTTACTTATACATTTGAACTATCTTAGCCTATCTTTGGCTTTTGCTATCTGAATACTCGCTAACACGTTATGATAAGTAATATTCCATAGCTAAGGAAATTTTTTTCACCCCGAGTGTTTTGGCCCCTAAAAACTCACAAGTGCGAATTCCGAGGACTGTTGATCTCACAATAAGTCAGTTTAATGGGCCAAAACACGAGTGGTGAAAAAAATGTGATTATTTCCAATAGCTCTCGCTCGATATTTAGTTAGAGATTCTGTATTATTTTAGTTTTCTGTACTACCGAAACGGCTGAGAAGACTATTGCAGCGACTATGTCCGTCCGTAGTTTTTTTTTTTTTCAATTTCAGAACGGTACCAGACAGAGACAAATGGTTTTGACCATCGGATACAGCAAACAAAAATTACTTCACAAACATGGCAAATTATACCATTGTTGCTAATTCCTTATAGCTACTGTAATAGGCATTCTCGATGTAACTCAACGAAACAATAACGTTTGATTGTCGCATTTAAACACTACAGGAAAACACGCAGCCGTAAAAACAAAAGTGTCTAGCTTACGGCACACATTAGCTTCATTTATAATAGTCTCGATACCGTGTTTCATGGATTAACAGGCCTTATTCTCTACCAAATTACCCCGTTAGCCGCTACTTACTAAATTAAAACGGCAGGTAAAAAAAAAAGTAGGCCTAAAGGGTGAAACTTAGGCCTTAAATCACTTTGCCACGCCAACGTCAAATCTCCACAACGTGTTGCGTAAATGAATAAGCGTACTCGCGAAGCCAACGCTCCATGAGTTGCTTGCTACTCGCGAAATTAAAACGGCAGGCAAAAATTAGGCCTAAAAGCTATCACATTTTTAACCAGCAATTGTGACGGTTACTACTTTTAGATTCTATAATAGAGATCGCTGTTGCAGTGGGTAATAGAGGTGTGCGCCCTCAACATTTTCTTTGAAAAAAAGTGGCGGAAGTGTACAGAGACCGGTTGCGATCACAATCTCCCTTGCCTCCCAGCCTTCAGAAAAAAAAATGAGCAGGCCTACTTTATTTACAGTCGAGAGATCTTCCCAACACTCGGCTCAACTCTAGTCAGAATTCATTCATTCATTAAATTTTCAAGCTTCTACCTTCCCAGTGGGCATGGGCGACAAGCCCCGTTCCACATCGTACAGCCTGCCTACTCCACGGGTGTACTATTATTAAATCGGCTACCGGGGCAGGGGGTGGGAGGCAGTCGATGCACATCCTACGTTACATCTTCGCCGACCGAAGAAGGCGCCCCATATTTTTCGCACTCATTTGTATTCACCTACTTACCCCGGTACAAG
>JAHWFP010011220.1:22292-33347 GCA_023313725.1 Lithobius niger | reverse complement strand
TCTTTAATAACTGTTGAACTCAATGAGCACTTTCATAAACTCACCGAACAACTCAGCGCTAAAGGCCAACCTCATCAAAGCAGTTATTAAACGCGCGATGAATTTCCGATCGGCGATTTTTGCGCTGAATCCACCGACTAAAGATGGCGGACCGGCCGTTGTTTTTTTGCTAGAATTATTTACATAAACGTATAATTAACTGTGGAGACTGTCGTTACGAGACTGTCATTACACAGTTACTTTCTTTTAGCTTAGTGGAGGCTGTCGTCACGCAGTGTCCCCCACTAAGCTAAAAAAAAGTAACATAAGTCACTTGTCCATAAGTAATAAACGTACTTATCGGCCAGTATTAGATGTAAAACTGCTTAGCAACGCCCTTGACAGCGCAAAGGGGTGAGCAAATAATGGTGAGCAAAAAAAAAAACATTTCGTTCGCGACATTAACCTACATTTCGATCGTCAATCAGGGTTCGTACATGGCCTTGATTCCCTGAAAAGCCTTAAATTTGATAAGCGAAAATTCAAGGCTTGAAAAACCTTGGAAATTGAATTTTTTTGCTGTTTTGCCTTGAAGAGGCTTTGAATTTTGTGAGTGTACTTGGTTTGGAAAGTGGTTAATGCCACAATGTAGTAATATTAATTAATTTAGGTATAAAATTAAAGAAATAAATAGAAATAGTTTGTCAACCGAATCCCCTGGCGTAACTAGGGTTTTGTACTGAGGGGGCAACACTAGCCATTTAGCCGAATGGTGTGGAGGGAGAACCCAATAACAGCTGGGGGTTCTGGGGGAGCGCTATGACCTCCCCCAGCGGGCGGAAGCTGACACATTTTTGCTATTTTCCTGCATTTTCTGCCCTTGTAAAGTGCCTGCCGTTGGAAATATTTTTATAAAATCAGTTTTGCTGACTGCATTATACGCATAAAAAAATGTGCAATGTAAATGTTTCACTTTCATACTCATTACTTATTTTTTAGACATACACGATGCTTTGTTAGAAATGTTGGTAAGTTTAGGCAAAATATGAGTCAATAATTGTCTTACTGTTTTAAATACGTCTCCAGGATAGTCAAGGTTTTTTCAGCTATGCAAAGAGTGACTTGGCCAATTTGCCGCATAAGCCTTCAAAATCTTACAGAGGGGGCGAATCGCTCCTTTGGCCCGGTGTGCCATTAGTCTCGTTACGCCACTGAATCGAATCTATTTCTTCTGAGAAGAGTGCTTTACTATGGTTGAACTGGGGGACAGAAAAGGGAAAGGTGCCGTGCAGTGCAAGCAATTCTTGCCGGAAGGGGCAGCTGAACATGTACTGTTTCACTTGCTGTTAGCTGATGTATTTCTCCCACGCTGGAATTAAAAGATAATTTTAAAAGCCTTCTGTGCAAAGAGCTTTGAAATTGGTTGCAAGTTAGCCTTGAAAAAGCCTTGAAAATGGTGTCGTCAGTAATATACGAAGCCTGATGAATGCGTCCAGCGAAGTCCGTTCTAAGACAAGTGGCGTGTGACGACGTCACTTGTGGAGTTCGTGATCGCTTTTATCGGAATCGGTCGTTGAGCGTGTTTGGTGTGTTTATGAAAGTGCTCATTGTTCGATTCAATGCAAATATTAAAATTGGGCAAGTATCGTGAGCACAAAATTAGTCAAAATGATTATTCAGGTAAATTCAATACTCATCAATTAATACACTACTAAAAGACTTGAAACATAAAACGACACCTAAAAGCACGCAGTCACATCTTTGACTGACTAGTTAAAAATCATTGCTCAACGTCATCTACGCAATAACAGATGGTGTGTTTCCAACTTTCACGAAAATAGCATAACAAATGATTACAATCTTCAGATTTAAAACATCCCCAAATGTCAAACAATAGAAGGCACCTATTGGAGTCAAACGTAAACGGAATGCAAAATTTCAAGCATATCGGTTGCATAAATTATTTTATCTAAGTGGAATTAGGTAACATATCCCTGAAGAAGAGGCGGTTAACCAGAAATAATTGATCGTTTGCGAGAAACGGACAGTCCAAATGATTTCGACACCCCCCGAGACGTTTGGACTGTCCCGTTTCGAGCAAACGGTCAACTATTTCAGGTTTGCCACCTATTTTCACGGATATGAGTTTTAATGCTAAGGTGTGACGTCAAGCTAACTTATCGACTTATTTGAGTTTTTAAAAATTTTTATTTTTAATTTTATTCGAGAATCACAATAAGTTTAAGAATGTTTACGACTGATATGTAAATTCCTGAACGCTGTAGCAATCTTCAAGTTTACATTTAACGTCCAAAGTATTATTGGGTGCGATTAACTTGGCTAATAGGTTGACCTTGGGCGGCCTTTCCTTGGTTGAATGATATCACCACCTTCAAAGGCCGATCGTTTTTGGAAACCTGGCGGGTTTTTCTACCAGTTTTGGTTTTGGGTGGATATCACAACTTTCATAGGACTGTGAACGTACACAAGGGTGCACCGTGTTATCTTCATCTGTACCTTTTTTTCTAGAGGAATTTTATTTCTATAAATTTTCACATTTCTAATTTTCAAATTTACCATTGCCAATTAGCCGTTAGATTAGCCAAATTGCCACGGCTTAATTTATTGTATGACCACTCTTCACTTGCTTAAGTTGCTTCAGTCCCATTTTGGGACACACTGGCTAACAATCGCTGATTTCGTTCGCTTCGCTCACTCAATCAGCCCATCCCCTTCATTTGTTTTGTTTATCCCTGCACCTTCCCCTTAACTTTTCAAGATTTCATTGACATTTAGTCATATAGAAACCCCCGAAGGTCGCTGTTACTAAAACGTACTGTAGTTTTGTAAGAATCCTGTATCAATATTTTTCTGTGTTGAGTTAAATGTTTATGGCAGAATACTCTGTGTTGAAACATGCCAACTACACACAACCTCTTTCTGTGCTTCGTAGTGGCCTTGGAAATGTATTGTAAAATATAAAAAGTAAAAAGGCGTCTCCCAGATCACGTTTTTGGGCGGCCAGGAGTAGTTTTTGGTTGGCCGGAGTAGTTTCGGATTGCGGGTTTCTGATGTTATATGTTTAGCCGCAGCGAGCGCGGCAGCGCGAACGAGGCACGTAATTTGGAAAAAAAATAAGAAAAATTAAAAATCATCATTTTCTTGGGATCCGGAGGAATGTCCGGTGTAAATGAAGTTCTCTGTGCTCCCCGCTCTGCTGCTGTGGCTATAGCATCCTCGACGGGTGCGCCATTTTCTTCTCCCATTTTCTTACTTCTTTACCGTGGTGTTCTGCCTTACTCTCGTTTTCCTCAACCCGCCATTCGCTTTGGCGCATGCAAAATTGACGTCCGGCGCGCGCTGCGGCCCGAGCATCCAGGCCCTCAACCTAATCGCTGGCGTTCAGCGCGAGGCAAGCGTCCCATTGCCCCAAGCACTGGATTCAATTTAGGGCAAACGGCGGCCGTTTAGGGTATTGATGAGACGTTTCCGTTAGGGTAAAGAGGCGGCGGTGGAGGAGGATTGGAGAGAGGGGGAAGATGCTTTTACTTCTTCGAAAGAAGGTTGAGCGTGGGCGGATGGGGAGCGGGATAGGGAGGGGAGCTATAAAAGGAATACCAACGAGCTTCATTGGCCAAATCGTCGGAAACGTTCATGGGTATTCCGTTGAATAGCGTCCATTCCGAGCAATTCGTTCCTGCATCTTCTGTCCACAAAAAAAAAGGAATTGGAAAATGTTAGGTGCTTACTCCAGATTTGAGTCCACAATTTTTTTTCTTATTTTATTTTTGGATGTGGCGGGGAGGGCGAAATTGTTACGCAACAGTAAACCGATTCGTCTGTGAGTGTGCGTCCCATTCGGATAAAGAAATTATATGCAAAACCTGGCGATACATTGATCGGCTCTAAGAACCGAGTTGTAGCCTAACGCATTAAAGTTAGACACACGCTAGTGTTTCGCGCCAAGTTATGCATAAACTATCACATCAACTCCATTGTTAAGGACGTAAACTATTGTAGCGCGACGCCATACCGTAAGTGTCTTGTATTCTGAAGCACAGTTGAGCACATTTCAGGTACTTGGGGAAAAATGCGGTACAAAAGCTTAAATTGCGGTAAAATGGAGAGCAATTACCGACCTGACAAAATGTAACTTATGTAGGGTGTCAGCTAAGCGGCTTTCAATACAAAATCTAACCCTCAATAAAATTGCAAATGTGTTGCTAACTACTACTTCTTCTGCCAAGCTAGTCTGCTCATCCCCATGTTAAATCCCATAGGGTGATTATTCACCAATACCGAGGTAGAGGGAAAGCTTCTAGCTATGAACCCCCTTTTCCGGTTTGCGGTCTGGGGGTGCATCGGGTATGGTAAACTATGGGAGGGCGCGTGAGTACGAAAGTGTTGTTATAACCATTGTCAGTATTGTCGGCATCGTCTCTCTCATTGGACGGCCAAAGTTCGGACAATGACAACGTGGATACTGACGTAGGTATCTACACACACGCCAGTGGTGTCGCAACAAATCTTAATATCTATGCTAAAGAAATTGTGTACACGTCCAATTTACGAAAAATATACCAAAATGTTAAAATAAAACCAAAAACTGGTAAAGAGGCCACTAAGCTGAGAATGGTTCGGCCTCTGAAACGAGTGGTATGAAATTAAAATAATGTGAAAATGGCCACTCAAGCTATTGTTGACGTAGCACATTATTACACATCTGTAGACTAGTTGAGATGAGTCTAATACATAATTAGACTCATAAAAGAAGTGATATCATATCAAAACCCAAATCTTGTAAAAGGGACCACCAAGTTTGGAATGGTTCGGCCCTTCAAAGGAGTGATATCAACACACCAAAACATTCGCCAGTTAATCGCACCGAATAATACTTTGGGCGTTAAATGAAAACTTGAACTGTGCTACCAAAACTAGCAATGTTCTAGTTTTCATTTAACCTTTGAACTACTGATCGGTGCGATTAACTATTTCTAGCGTTACACGTATTCGGCGTGAGACACATTAATAATATACTTCTAGAGCTACAACGGCACTTACCGCCATATTTAAAAATGGATTTATAGTAAGGGTAAATAATGGTTTGCAACTGTACTTGGTATGAAGTATAGCAAAAAATTGATAAGCTTCTTGGTTGGAGGGAAAGTTCCTTTAGAAGAAAATAATAATTTTATAAAAACTCTTCAGTCACGTTTGAAATGAGAGGACCCAAAACATCGGTGGTTGTAATAGTTCAGAAGGGGAGGTGGGGGGTGAAGGGGAGCTAAATTCGTTTCGTGACGGACGGGCGCGCGCAGACATTTATTGGTCGTCGAAATGGCAGGAGAAGTTGATCAAAGGAATTAAAGATCTTTCTTTCGTTGACCAGACGATGCCATAAATAAGGAGGAGGGGAAGGAGAAATGAAGGAAGAGTTCTCTGGATTGGTAGGAGGCACATTTCCATGGTAGCCGGATGAAATGAGTTGCCATCGGGAATTCTAGTTAGCGCCACCTAAAATCGACGTTGTCCAAATAGAACCCTATAATCGATGTGTCTGCCTCGATCTATGTTTTTCAGAACTGGTGGATTAGCCTAAGGTCTATTCAATGTTTTGTAAAAACCCTTTGTGTTTTTCATTCCACTGTGAGCGTTTCATTTCATTGACTAAACCTTCGCGTGACGTGGGCACGCTGGAAGGTGCGATGTTATGTGTTGATGTGGTGTGACGCCAATAATTTTGGGTAAACTTAGAGTGAAAACTTGGTAAACTTGAGCGTGCCGGGAATTTGATGCCTGTTAACATTGCGCTTGAAAATAAGATCTTGGGAGTGTTAGGGCGGGTTTACGCAACCACTCGCTTTTGCATTCTCGCAGCTAGAAATCACCTCAAATTCCAACATGGCGGCGGTTTTATGTCTGCCGCCTCGCAACGAAAACCGCAAATAACGTGAGTTCAGAAGTGTTTGCGAAAATTGTTTCGTCATGTAGAATTCTTTATATTATTGGCACGGATTACAAGACTGCAAGTATTTACTCAAACGATGTTGGGTTTAGCTAATCCATTTAGTGTCGTTACCATGGCAATGTCACCTTTGCCATCGCGATTGAGTTCTAGCTGCGAGAATGCAAAGGCGAGTAGCTGCATAAAACGCGTCCTTACATCAGCTAGCTTAAAGCCAGAAAACGAAATCTGCAACTTCTGTCCCAGACAACCTTGTGACAAGCGGTGGAATATAAGGCGAGAGTTACAAACATGAATACTCCCACTAAGTTCCTGGTAAATCTTACATTATCTCCGTTTATTTTGTAAACTGATGTATGTAAAAGATTTTAGTTGTTGTTTTTATTACAGGTTGCACAAGCAGCCGCTAGCTCTGGGGCGTCAGATTCAATAGGCATGTTGGTCCCGGCTGTACATCTCTGACTTCTCACAGACCAGGGTTCGATCCTGGTGAGGAGAAGTGTATATGTACGGGTTTTTCTCCGGTTGTTTCCCGCTCGTTGCACGAGTGCTTCCTCCGGGTTCTCCGGGTTCCTCCCTCATGCGGCAATAAAACAAATGAAATGATGGTGGTAACTTCTACTTAACATCCACCACTTGGGACTTACAAAAGCCCTAAGGTCGACATTTTCTATTCTATGTAACAGTTTAAAAAGGCTATTATAGTGTCCGCGGCCTATCTTGAGTTCTCCGCAGAACGAACACAGATAATCGATTGCACGTTTTCAGTAGCAGAGTGCCTTGTTGATATCCAAGATGGTTACAAAACCAATGGCGGCCATCGATTTAAGCCACTCCATCCCGGAAGACGTAACCGCCCACAAAATACTTGCAGGACCGCGCACTGCGCACACAATAATACTTGCACCGCGCACACAATAATATACATTTTAACAAGTAAAACTTAAATCAGATAACCCTTTTTTACGGCACACCTGGAGGTTTTTGTTTCTAATCACTTATTTGCCCTGTAGTCCAAAGTGTGAAAATAGTGAAGTAGCCGGTTTGGTAAGCTTTCATTACAAATTTCTAATTCAATCTGGTGACATTTTTCACATAGGAATCAATGTCCTCCTGTTCCCTACACTGCCACTCCACAACGGATAGCTCATTCATCTTGTGTGGTAATCCTACAAAGGGGTCGGGTCATTGTTCGTCAAGGCTCAAGTAAAAGTTTACCGAACTTCTCCGGGCATTATTTATTTTTACAACACATAGAACGGACATTCAAGACTTCTGTACTGCTGGGTGTCAACTAAGTATATTTTCCTGATGTTATTGAAAAAGTCATGATGTATTTTTAGAGTCGTGAGTGTCCTGAAAAGTTACGATTTATTTTTACAGTCGTGATATCAATTCATGAAAAAGTCGTGATCTATTTTTACAGTCATGATATTCATGCTAACACACGATTTATTTTTTATAATCGTGATATTCCTGGAAAAGTCGTAATTTATTTTTACAATCATGATAGTCCTGAAAAAGTCATAATTTATTTTTACTGTCATGAAAGTCCTGAATTTATACTATCCCATAAATTTATTTAAAATATATTATGACTTTTCAGGACTAAGACGATTCTAAAAATATATTGTACGAGTCATGATAGTCCTGAAAAATCATGATTTATTTTTATAATCATGATAGTCCTGAAAAACTAAGATTAATTTTTACAGTCATGATATTTCTGAAAAGGTCATGTTTTTTTTACAGACGAGCCATTATTTTTTTTCAAATCAGTTATGAATTTTTTAACAGCCACTGGATCTTTGAGGAACGACGACGTATTTCTTTGTGCTCGGACAACATTTTACTGTATTTGTATTCCTGCAGCACTTTGTAATACCTTTGGTTTTCTGCCCAGTAGGTGTATTTTCCAAAACAGATTTCTTTTTAAAAGGTCGTGATTTTTTTTTACTTATTTCAGTCATGATAATCGTGAAAAAGTTATGATTTTTATTTAAATTACGGTTTCAGTAAGTATCATGTGTCCAGTCCTTAACGGTATCTGGAGCACCGCGATCGAGAGACGCCATCATGTTCCGCCGGGCGGTTGCAGCGTGGTATTGATCAGCCGACGACATCACATGACGTCACGCCTCAACCAGGTGATAAGTGACCCTTTCCCTTTCCTCCCACCCGCGCTCGTTAGCACCCGTGATCCCCTGGGTTTTGGGTTTCGAGGTTTGCAGAACTACTTCATTACGCGTTCCGCGGTTGGCCAGAGTTTCGCCGCGGGTTCTGGCGGGACAAAACGACATCATTCGTCATGCGTGTCAAAGGACCACGAAAGGTTGACAAAGGGTTACTTAGATACATTTATGCGACACGAATGGGAAGTAAAGATTAAGACGCACGCTAGTGTGTCGCCCGCCCAGGTCCAACGACAATATCGCCAACCGCTCTATTCAGATCCATTAACACATTATGGGCAGAGATGGCCACTAGATACAAATGGCGTTACACGTGTTGTCTGGCTTTTTTTTTCAGGCATCTGAGGGAAATTATGATGCAACAGAAAAATCCGCAACTTCTTTTAATCGGAAGATTTTGGCCGTCCGCGTCCGATACATTAAAGTGTAATCGGAAGTGAAACACGTTGTTGTTGTAACTTTGGAGAATCTTGCCCGATTTGGATGTTTAAATACACCATTCGAAGCGTATTTTAATGAGCTAGACAATGGCTCTAATCACATGTAGATAGCACCAACCCTTCTCGAGAAATTGACGAAAAAGTTAAAAAGTCGACTTAACCTACCATAATAACATTGACTATCAACGGGATTTTAATATTAAAATTTTCCGTGTACAAGACCTTTCCATTGGTGTGTTACTTTAACCTTATTCCATATATAATTTTAAGTTTCCCCTTGGAGGCCCGAAGGGGGGGGGGGGGGAGGTAGGCAGTGGGACAGCCAGGAAATAATGGTTGGAGTGGGCTAAACAAACCCAGCTAAGGGATCTAGGGTAGTGCTGATAGACCCACCAATTGGGGCACGTAAGCTGACTCTTGTTAAGGTGCATGCATATCACTGCCTTTTCCGGCTTCAGGAGCGCATTTTTTGGGGCAGTTTATTCTCACACTAAAACAAGACCTCTCAAAATGATGGCTGTGATTTGGTATGATCCCAGTTACAATGAAGCCTACCATTTGGTGTGGGAAAGATTTGCCCTAACCCCTTCCTGGGGTCAAGTAATAAAAACAATATAAACAATAAAATCCCTTTGATAATGCGTTACCATAAGTACTTTTCTTCTTTTTTTTTTTTTTACGAATTTGTGATTTTCTCTTTGTAATGTTGTTTGTTCCATTCACATAAAATAAAAAGAAACCTCCAGCAGTACAGTGTCTTTTAATAGCCATCTGCCAAATTTCAAATGCTAGGCCGAATAGTCTCGATTTTTGCCGCAGTTCTACAGTGTTTTCTGTGTTTCTATTTGAAGCGATTTTTGCTGCATAGTAAAAGCCAAAAAATGCACGAAAAACATCATATACATTAAAACTCGACGTTTCTGCTAATTTCAGAGCCATTATCAAGAATAGCCTAAAGTAAAAAGAAATTACAAATAACATAAGAAAGCCATGAGTCAATAGGAGTAAAAGAAAAGTGTGGGTTACTTTAGAGATATCCGTAGAAGTTTCATAGGACATCTCATTTGGACCTGTGTTAGGTCGCTGTTGGCAGGAGTTCTTAAGGAAAAGTCAAGTGTAGACTTTGCGATGATTTTCATAGTGAAAATGAATGGGGGGTGAGTTCCTTTTTTTAACACCTAGACTAGAAAGATATTTGATACAAACCCCACCCTTAACAAAATCTTGGTTACGTCCCTTGTAGGAACGGAAAGATGACGACATGGACGTTGCGTTGAGCGTAGAAGCAAGAATGAGTGACCCGGCTCACGTATTATAGGTGAAAAAAAATTTGACACTATACGAGCAGTGACATTCGCCGCCATATTGGTTCCAGTATGGGTTTTGGAGGGCATAACTACAAGGTGCACTACATAAAAATGGAGGGGAAAAACAACGGAAGGGCGGATTTCTTAGGCTTAAAATAACGTTGTTTTCTCCAACAACAAAAATCGCGCGTTTTAGGTCTAAGAAATCACTCTTCACAGCATCGGCTTCAGTATGACGCCCTTCTGTTTCTCTCTGCAGTGCTCCTTGCAGCTAACCCATTAAGGCTCCAGCATAGAGTTATATGCAATAATACTACGTCTTGTCACTGCTCTGTAGTGTTAACACACACTAGTGTGTCGTTGCCAAGTTGAGGAGATTCACCTAACAGTAAATCAGTAGATATCAGGGTACTACACCCTTAACTTTTTTTCAGAGTACATTGTTGTTGTAAAAAGGCAGCTGGGACTGTGAGTTTTAACCCTAAAAGGTTTTGCTGATTTCAGCATATTAGAGGAAAATACCAATGTGGCAAAGACTACTAAAACTTGTAGGGGAATTTCAGTCCTGCGAAGCAACTTAATGCATGCTTAAATGAACTGGCTAAATTTTTAACCTTGTCAAGTTCTCTTTGAAGAATAGAAATAGGAATTCTTGGAATAGTACGAATACGAAGCGAGGCCTGGTAAGGGGTGGGGTAAGGAGAGTACCTAACCAGGAAACTTCGATTTATATGAGGGAGCGGTTAAAAACGACAGCTAAAATTAGAACCCACACATGTAATGTTCAAGGCGCTGGATGTTTTCGCATACTTGCTACACAATAGGTTGGGTAGGGACCAATGGGGCATTGTTATCTGACAATGATCGCAAGAATAGCGGGATGTCTAACATTCCAATCTGTGTAATAAAAGCTAATATTATTAGCCTAACAGTAATATCGGAAATTAGCACCAATTTCAGTCTCATTACGCTTCTACGAGCTAGTCCTCTTCCTCCTCCCCCTACCCCCTTTCCACAGATGGCCCCTTAACAGGGAAGAGGAAGCCATGGGCTCCCTAATGTGTGCATGGGTGTACATTACGCCACGAACAAATTTGCATGTAACTTTATCCTGCTGCTATTGTAAGTTGGTGACAAGCTATAAGCAGGTGTACCAACCCCCCCCCCCCCCC
>JAHWFP010011220.1:0-22192 GCA_023313725.1 Lithobius niger | reverse complement strand
GGCTCATCTCGTTCAACCCAGCTCATGACTTGCAACATCTCCGCTGAAGCCTCCAAGTAACAGCTGCTGTCGCCTAGCAACCACTGGCCAGCGTCTCCGTGAGGGCAGGTGACGTCTCGCTAGCGCGCCTCATTACCTGGGTGGCAAAGGGGAAGAGGGACCCCTCGACCCCCACCGCCATTATCGGGGATGAGTCGACATTATACAAGGTGACAAAATATGCGTTGAGAGTATACAAAGGACGTGGACACTATTTCAAGTCCTTTTTTTTACTTTTATATAAACGGCAGCCTCTTATCACCGTTTTGTCCGTTGCAAAAAAAGATCTTGATATGCAAAACCTGAAATCGACTCACTAGATTTAAGGCCGCTAAAAGTTAATTGAGTGATTCTCATGAGCGCACGCATGGGTTTTTTTTTTTCTTAATGCATGAAACGTTTTTTTTTTATGACATTGTCTAAAAAAAAATTCCGATCACCGTCCGCACTTTCACCAAGCATTTCTGGTAGTCGATGACCACATCAATTCTTTGCTTCATTCACACGATTGCCTTGAAACGAATGTAATGGTGGCCGGCCGCACACCAAATTAGACATTTAGTCGCCTGTCGTAACCTGTCTCAACGTGCTGCAGACGTCTGCAGACGTGTGGGTTATCGGCAAAAAGTGTGGGGTAACTTGCTAACCCACACTTTTTGCGATGACGCACACTTCCGGTGTTGGTTAACGGGATTTAACCTACGGAAATTT
The DNA here is from genome assembly GCA_023313725.1 of Lithobius niger. Lineage (NCBI taxonomy): Eukaryota > Metazoa > Arthropoda > Chilopoda > Lithobiomorpha > Lithobiidae > Lithobius > Lithobius niger. The sequence continues at coordinate 21,442 of JAHWFP010011220.1, read as the reverse complement.
AGCGTGGTGTTGAGTTAGCGTGACGTCACAGGCGTGGTATAATTATTCTTAAAGTCTCGCTCGCACGGGGCAGAAACTAAAAAAAAAAATAAAACCACAAGTGACGATGAAGCACAAGATAACAAAACACAAACAATGAAGAATTAGCCTAAAGAATTGCTAAAGTGGTAAGAAAATTTAACAATTGCAGCTGGATTCACTTTGTAGAAACAAGCCTTGTATCGTAGTAACAGTGAGACTTTCAACGTCGTCCATGTGGTTAGTAACCACGAACGAAGCTCCTTGTTAAATTTATGATTATTAGATCCGTTCCGAATGGCAAGGGGTACCTGGCAGTGGCGTAAATAGTGGCGGGGGGGGGGGGGGGGTGTGGCAAAGGGGGCGGTTCGCCCCCTATGTGAGAATTTGAAAACTTATTCGGCAAATTGGCCAAATCACTTTTTCCATCGCTGACAAATTATTTACCGTCAGATGGCTGCATTTTGAGGTCAAAGACGCAACTTTCATCTTAGCTAATTTATACTTCTACTGTTTCTCCTTAAATCACTAAAGTAACCAGGTAACAAATGGAGAAATACGAAAATCAGTAAAGATAAACAGTAAGAATTACTAACGCCATATTTTGCTTAAAATTCCCAGAGTATCAGTGTTTAAAAAGTATGAAAAACTCAAAGATTTACATTACAACATTTTTTTATCGTTTAGTGCAGTCAGCAAAACTGGTTTTATAAAAATGTTTCCAACGACACTTTACAAGGCCAGAAAATGCCGGAAATAGCACAAATGCATCAGCTTTCGGGGCTCTTATTCTCTTCTTCCTCCATACCATTCGGCTAAATGTCTAGTGTTGCCCCCTCAGTACTAAACTCTAGTTACGCCTGGTTATACACTTCTGCGGCGACGTAGTTTAAGCAACCTCGGTCTGGGCTTTTGGAAAGATAACCTTTTGCTCATGCGCAGAATACGTATAATGAAGGCACGTAACTGGCGTAAATAATCTTTGATTTCGGTACAGGCAGACAGTTTTGTAAATATGTATACATCCCAGACGAAGACTATTTAATTCTCGAAACAGTGGCATGGAGGGTGAGTGGACTTCGGTCCTTGGTCTTAAAGGTCGAAGATTCAATTCCCGTTCAGGCACTTTGACATTTAAGTCCAAAAAGCAACATAAATAATTTACATCTGTATTAATTTAGTGTCCTAAAATGCTGCGATTTATGTGTATTTATTTAGTCCTTCGTTGAGCCTTTGTATTTATTGTATTCCTTCTCTATATTCTATGGCTGCAAACATTCTAGGTCGAATGGAGCCCTGGTCACTGTTGTGATCTAAATATCGGGTGCAGTGAGTCATCTTTACGCCAGTGGACGAGTGGCCATAGCGATAAAGGCACTACGTTTGATCTGGTGACGAATTCGGTTGCCAGTTCGAATCCGGGGCATGTCACTACGACGAAAAGTGAGTGCGTAAAGGTGGCTTCCTGTACTACGTTATTTCTAGTATTTGATTTCCGCTGTTTGACTTGTTTTCCTTGAATTTCCTTTAAACGCATCCAGCTGCTTACTGCACTAGTTCATTTGTTATCTTAACGAATAAACAGAAGTCCACGTCTGATAGCCTAGGAAAAACTTATGTTATCCTAGGTGAAATCCGACAAAACCCGAAAAAAAAACCACCCAGGTTGGGTTGTTTTTAAACCCAGTTAAGAAGTCCAGTTATTTATTTTCAATTTATGTAGCCTTCAGTTTTACCAAGAATTTATAAACCCCTATATTTTTGAAAGCCCCTATAAATTATAAAAATGTAACACTCCGATAAATTGAAAAAAAAATATAAATTGTAAAAAATAAACCCCTACAAATTCTTAAGGTTTACATTGGTGTATCGCAGTGAAAATGTCAGCCGAACTTCAGGGCGTCCACCTTTTAAAAAGGGGTTGAAAGGGGGCGTTAACGGAATTATCCCGTAAAACGGCATTACGAAGCATTTTAAACTTTAATAGCGGTCTGTGGAGAAAAAGCAAGCAGCTGAAAAGTCAGGCGCGCAAAGGGGAGGTATAAAAAAAATTGGGGGAAGTAGTGAAAGGGTGGAAAGAGTGGGTACAACCCCTTTTTTTTTTAAGTTCCCTTTGACTCCTTTTGGCGTCGCTGGACTTTGGTGGGGGCGGTCAACCAGGCAATCCATCACCGGGAACCAACGGGGCATGCGCCAACAGAATGGTCAAATTAAAGTAAAAAATCTTGGTTACCAAGTGAAAGGATTGGCACTGATTGAGATGCCCTCAAGGGTAAAGGGGGAGACCGTCGATTTGACCCGACCCTTCCCTACCCCACCCCCACCTCGTTTGCTTTAGAAAGACCAAATTGGACACGTGATGGCCAGTGGCGTCAATGCACCTTTACTACAAAGCAAATAGGGACAACTTTACCCCTCTCCTCCCCATCGAAAAAAAAAATGTTAGTATAAAAGTTGGTCTTGGTTGAGTAAATGGTTCTTTTGAAATGAGAAGCCGCACTATCATGTTTCGTTTTGCTGCCAGATACGGACTGTCATTAATTATATTGTCGACAGGATTGGGTACGGCAGATAGAGAGGAAAATGGGCGATGTCTTCATTTTGTTAAAGTTAGGCGTTTTGAATGTTTGTGTGTTCAAGTTTGCGTTTCTTAAAATAAGACAGCTTAGAGACTGCGTATAGGGTGGGCGTTCTATTTGGAAAAGCATGAAAAACCAGGAATATTCAGGGAATTTGTCAAGTCTGGAAAATTAAGGGGAAAAATCAAGGAATTTGATAAATATATACTCAAAGACAGGGATTTCAACATGTTCCATAAAGTCGTTTTCATCTATAAAAATAGTTAATTCGTATTTCATTTTTTACTTCTGAAACCTTCACTTTATTTCAGTTTAAACTTCATACCATGTCCTTTTTGTTTCAGTTCTGATAAAGCGATAACTCCTTAGTCCTAAGTAATACGAACATTACGTGCTAAGGGGGTTTCTAGTTTTCTTCAGATTATGGCTTTCCCACCCTTTACCAGAGCCAGACAGAGCAATGCAATTTTTGATTTAGCAAAGCAATACGATAGTTATTGCAATTTGACTAAAATGTATAAAAAAAATTTTTTTGACTCCTATACTGCACCTTCCTTCGACAGAAAAAAAAATCAGGAAAAAATGTCAGTATTGGCCTGGAAAACCTGGAAAGTTCAGGGAATTTCGTCATGAGTTTTTGAACGCCATCCTGATGTAACAGTTTTTAATAATTACTAGCTGGCAACCCCGTCGGCGCACCCGTCGTCGTATATACCCGTCAGTGGCTTCCTTTACTCTATTGCGGAAGAGCCGCTCGCATGCCGTTTATCAGATGGCATTGCATGATGATGGTGATAGTTCTAGCTCGCTTACGATATTAATAATTACATTTTAAAAATGAACATAACACTTTCTTTACTAAAAAAAAAGATCTAGTAAGAAAAATGCATCTATCATTTCGAGATTACGTTTATGTTCAAGAAAGTGACTTATATGAAGAGCTTTGGAAGTTTGACACGCTCCCAGCCGAAGCCGTGGCGAGGGACAATTTTGCTAGGTAAATCCAGACGGAAATTTCTAGGATCTTTTAAATGCTGCAATCGACGTGAGCATGAGGCATCACATGCAGAGTCCTTTTCTTCCCGAAAATATCAGGTGTAGCTGGGGTCACGATCGAACGTATACGTAGAGCATGTCAATCCACTATTTATACCTCGCTGTTACCCAGCACACCACAATGTCCCAGTAGCAGATACGCTTCCGTGCTTGAGTATCGCTACCTCCAGTTGCCCTACAGGCAACCCAGTAAACTTGTAGCTAACTAAATTGAAGGGTTAAACAACTCGACGATGTGGTTGACGTTTCAATATTTATTTTAAATACAGTTGAAAACAGTTCATGTTCAAGGTGCGACAGCTATTAAATTGCATAAATATGACCACTTAAGATAATTATCGAAGCATTCCGCTGTGTAAGTCCGAAACCGGGGCCTCAATAAAATTGCAGTATTGGTTCATTAAGAGACGGAGTATCTTTTATTGCGAAAGTTTAGCCGGTTTATTGTTACGGTACACGAATCCATACTGAATTATCTGCCTCACGACGATAAAAAAGACAATTTTGCTGGAAAGTAGATTAGGAAACAAAACGCACAGGTGAGTTGCAAAGGTTTGGTAGTTTTTTTTCCCCCATCAAATCCAAATCGTTTTTTTTTTTTTTACGGTACGCGAATTCAAAATGAATTATATGCCCCGCGACCCGAATAAATTTCGCATTACTGGTTCAATAAGACACAGGGTATCTTTTATTCCATAGGAACTTATTAGGTCCTTGCAATTACCATACCCTTATGCTTGTTATTAATTTATTTGGAATGACAATAGCAAATGTGGAAATTATGAATGAGAAAATTCATAGACATAAAATACCTCCAGACAAAAAAGGTAGAGGTGACAATTACATCGTGGTTTTTTTGTACATTCACAGGCCTATGAAAGTTGTGATATTCACCCAAAACCAAAACTGGTATAAGAGAAGCCGCCAAGTTCACAAAAAGGGTCGGCCTTTCAAAGTAGTGATATCATTCAACCAGGGAAAGGCCGCCAATGTTAATCCTATTAGCCAAGTTAATCGCACCGAATGATACTTTAGACGTTAAATGAAAACTTGAAGAGTGCTACCGCTAGTATCAATCTTCTAGTTTGCATTTAACCTTCGAACTATTAGTAGGTGCGATTAACTTGGCTAATAGGATAGACCTTGGCGGCCTTTCCCTGGTTGAATGATATCACTACTTTGAAAGGCCGACCCTTTTTGTAAACTTGGCGGCTTCTCTTATGCCAGTTTTGGTTTTGGGTGGATTGAAGTTCACTGGCTGCTCCCATCCACTCAACTCGCCTGGTTCAACTCCATCAAATTCAGTAGTTTAATTATTTATTAATTACAGAACACGTTATTTTAAAGTTCATTATTAATGCCGAAAGGAATATTTTTACTGCAGAGTATACAGTTGCCAACTCTGTAATTAATTTTATCTCTTTTTTTTTTTTGTCTACTTGCAGGACAAAATGGAAGCGTCAAACGGCGGTCGGTTTGGAACTTCTGGCCGAAGCGGGCAACTACGCGGCTGTCCAGCGAATGTATGGCTCCCCCTACTGGCCCTACCCGGCCTCCCCGCTGGCTGGGGTCGCCAATTTGGACCTTTACTACCGCCAAGCTGCGTTGCAGAGACCCGTGCTACCCAGGGTCTTTCTGCCGTCATCCCTGGCCAACTCGGCGGCTGCCGCGGCTGCTGCGGGGGTCGGGGTGGCGGGTGGGGGTTTAGCACCCCTCGCATCCCATTACTACTCCGGTTTGGGTTCCCTGAGTTCCGATCATCGGACGTGACCCGTCTCCGCCATCTTCGTGCCATTGTCACGGAAGAGCCGCCATTTTAGTTCCTCCTGCCCTGCCAATGACGTCGCTGTGACTGTTGCGTGACGTCAGGTGCGTCTAAGACGCTGAAGTGCGTGGCGTCCTCCCCAATGAGGAACATAGTATCGAATGAATTGGGGATGCCTCTAAGGCAAGATGTTGTGTCTGTGTGTTTGTGTGTAGTTGGTTGAGGAAGCCAATTTTCAAACCGTAATTCGTTTTTTTTAATCACTTCACATTAAATGTAAGCAATAACAGGTGCTGATAAACAGTTCCATTATAGGAAAGTGCAGGGTCGGATTTTGATATCGGGAGGCCCCGGGCACTTCAGGCTCGGTCGGCTTCATTAAGAATCGGAAAAAAAATATACATCAAACTGGATAATTTACAAAATTTACACATGGAATATTCGTTACGCAATGATATTCGTTACGGAGAAAGTATCTCGGGCATTGGATTGAAATGGAGGTAAACAACAACTGTGCTTTTTAATGCAGCCAATGTTGTGAAACCGGATTGCTTAGGCTTAAAAACGTTGTTTTTCCAATCCCTTACACTGCGAAACAATTTAAGGCTGGGCCGACCCCGTTCCCGATCCTATCTTAACCGATTTTTGCAGCATCGGTAGAAATTGCGATCGGTAGATAAAACTCATACGAATCGGTAATATAGAAATAGAAGATATTTTCACTTTTCGTCGACCGATTTTGACGTTTGAATACACCATTTTGAAAGGTTTTTCGCCAGCTTTCCAATGGTCCAAACTCCAAGTAGCTGTATCTTTGTCTCTTACTGTTTAGTAGTTACAAGGCAAAATGTTACATTTTAACGGGGGTTTGGTGTTTTAAAATGGTTTTAGCGTAAGCAATATTATTTTAAACCAATATTTAAAAAATAATCATGTGCATTTAGGCCAACGTTTTATTTATGCAATGATTTCAAGAGTAATTTTTAAAAATAAATACCTATTTGAGTATTACAATTTTCGGCTAAATAGGAACTGTGATCGGTTATTGGGATTTGGTATCGGTATCCGGATCGAAATTTGGTATCGGCCAGTTTCGTTCAATGATCGGCTCGGGTGGAATATGGCTGATCGGCCCAGCATTACAAAACATATATTAAGGTTGTATATCAGGAAAGAAAAAAATTCCACTTGTTGAAAATTGTAGCAACTGCCAACAAACAAACAAAAAAATTCGCGCGTTGTATCCTTAAGATAGCGGCTCTCACAGCGTTAAATGACACCACTAAAAGACGTCGTTGTTGTTTACGTCCATGTTTATGCAGTGCCCCTTGCAACTAGCCCAACTACTGGCTCCAGCTTAGTCATAAAAATAATATTGTGGCGTTATTGCTACTTCTCTATGGTATAAAAGCGTACATATACATTCTTTAATTTACGTTCAACGAATATCCGTACCGCATTTCATTTAAGTCGATACACGTCTGAAATCGTCTAACAAGAAATTCGTATAATGGAACATCGTGTAACGTTCCTGCCTTGCTCGCGCTACTGGGCTCGCTGCGGCTATACACATGACATCAGAAACCGCAACTAATCGCAAAGTAGTTATTAAAATATGTCCAGTTGGACGATTGTCCATTGTACCTTTATCTGCTATACGATATAGACAATTCTTCCATTAGATGATTTTCCATTTAAATTTTGTCCGAAACCCCTACTACACACGAAGCTAACAATCAGCATTACAACATAGATTTTCTCGGCAATTTTCATAAATTTTTAATTGGAGCGTAGCTCCGCTATGAAAACACTCCAACGTAATCTTAGATCGCGCATCACGCGAAAACCACAAGGACTATCCAAGCCAAATTTTGCATGTAGTAGCACGGGAGTTCGGACAAGGTTTATCAAAAGAAAAATCCAGAATCGGACATGGGGTTGAGGAACCATCAGGATGGCAAAATGGTCCAATAGCAAGAGCCAAAATCAAAACAACAACGAGACGCGAAGCCGTTTCTAATTGTTCAAAGCATCCGATCGTTAAAAGATTGATTGTTGATGATAAACAGGCGGCGTTAGGCGGTAATAAACCAAATTCAAGATATTTTCACTTTTCGTCGACCGATTTAGACCTTTGAATACACTATTTTCACCACAGCTATCCAATGGCCCAAACCCCAAGCAGCTGTCTCGTATTGTTTACCAATTACAAGGCAAATCCGATCCGATCCGATCCGACTGACAGCCAAACAGCAAAGAAAGCGGAGCCCGCTCCATTATGTCGACAGTGGGACTGATGACGGCCCTGGTTATTTATTGTCTCACATTTTGTTTGAAAAATCTGATAAAATTGAAAATTTCCTTGACTAAGTTTTGTAATTTTGCCAGAAAGGTTTTCCTGTTTGTCTACACATTCGTGCCATTTTCTCTAATCATCATTATAACCGCAAATCCGCAAAAACCTGGTTTGATGCAATTTTCAGCCAAAATTATACTCGAATCGGTATTTTTGTTTTCCCTGAGCGAAGTAGATCTGTGAAACTTGCAGGAAAAACAAGTAGATGAATGGCTTGCACTGCGAAACCTCCAGTTTTTTTTATTATTATTATTCTGTATGTTTCCTATGGGCATTAATTAAACACGAGCAATAACAAAAATATGAGCTCGTTTCGAGAGTGTTAAGTGATACATAAGTACTGTTGTGGTTTGAAAATTGGCTTCCGTACAAAAAAAATAAAAAAAGCAACGGTTCAATTTTGTTCGACAATTGCGAGACATTTGCAGCAATTAAGGGACTGGTTTTGCTGCGCTGATTTCTTAAAAGAGTCCAAATATTTATTTTGTATTGTTGGAATTCTGCCTGCGAACTTAAAACGCTGCTCGTCCGATCATTTGAATTAGGATTTTTTACGAAACGAAGAGAGTCTGCCAAACACCATTTATTATCGGGAACTTCTCGTGACGCAATAGAAGCAACTTCACGTGCTACGCAGTAAACAATCTCGTGACGCAATAGAAGATACACGTCATTCCAAGACTGTCTGATGATCTGCCTCTGGGTCTATAGCTCCCGTATTTTAAGTTTTCTATGTGTTTTTACCATTTTTTGTTGTGACCATGGCCGGAAAAAAAAGGCCGAAAATTAAATAAGTTGTTGGTAAAACGCACTTGTGGATTGCATGCGTGGCAGGAGGTGAAAGCATGCAGAAGCTAGTTGCAGGTCACAACAGTGTGATGATAAATGAGTCTTTTCCATGTTACCAATGCTACAGTCTTATATATCTATGACGCCATTATTTTAAATAGTTGCATTCCCAGCAATCCGTGACAATAATCAGAGTGCTTGTTTACAACCAAATTCCGTGCCTCTTGCAAGTCTCAAAAATCTGTTTTCCATGCCATTTTCCATACTCGGTAGCCTATTCCAATTGTGGTGCTAATTTTTTTTGTGTGCATGGCACTAAATTCAGCATATTGTTGGAACAAACGTTGTCGAATATAAAACCGAAAAATTGGCGTTACACCCCAGTAAAAAGAATAGATTTAATAAAACAAAATTCTGATTAAAAAAAAAACATTGAATTGCACAAGTTCTAAAACTTGAAAATTATGGTAAGAGTAATTTTCATGCTTTTCCAACCTTATATTGAAAATTCGTCAGTGACAATTTCATACTTTTCAAGGCCTGGAAAACGGCCTTACGAAATTCCATACTTTTCCAGCTTTTCACTGGCCCCGTACGAACCCTGAATATTGCACAGAATTCCTCCAGAAGAAAATTTTTCCGTTAACTTCTAAATTCGTATTATTGAATGTTTCGTTACGCTTCGCGGAGCAAAACCGATACCATGTTGGAATTTCATAAAGGACTGAGAGGGAAAAAAAACAGAGTGAAAATCAGTGGAGGAGGGGACATCTTGGTAAATGCGTTAAGTCAGTGGCATGGGCACCGATCAGGTTGCCAGTTCGAATCCGGGTCATGCCAGTCCGACGAAACGTAAGTGCATAAAGGCGGCTTACTGTACTACGTTATTTCTAGTGTATGGTTTTCCTCTTTCTTTTATATAATTCACAGCGATTTGTGTATATTTCTTGCTGGAAGTTCGAATTATTTTATAGCTTCTAGCTGCGAGAATGCATTGGGTAACTGCGCTCTCACAGTACGAAAACTGTGTTTCTCCAGGATAATCTTTGATTGCAAGCCATCGTTGCTGACAGAAAGACCGGTGAAATCAACTATTTGTCCTCTAAACCATGCGCAATGGCTGTTTGCCGTGACGTCACCATGAGTTAGCCAATGACGAACGAGAACAACGTCTGTTTGGCCGTCTGATTGGACTAGCCCACTCACGTGATATGCACGTCACAGCAAACAGCCATGGGGCGTGGCATAATAATATTATGTAATGTCGTTTACAACAGTTAGAAGAAAAATGTCTTGCTGTCTCACGGGGAAGCCCACAACTAGTAAAGATTGTGCCATTTATTTTTAATTATTAGTATTTTTTTTTGGTGCCGATGTATACTCGAACCAGTCTAAGATGAACAAATATGACGTCACTTCTATCATCAAGCGTACGTGACGGTCTGTCTGCCTCCCGTCACTTTTTATATGGAAGTTTATGATATAACTCCCTTCTTCCACTGTTTTTTTTGACTGTTTGTGTCTTGAAATGGGGGAAATTCAGAAATCATGAAACATCTCTTAATTTCTAAATTAAGGAGTGAGCTCCAGTCAGGGTCAGGGAATATTGGACGCTTTTACGAGGGGGGGGGGGGGGGGGACAGGGTGTAGCAGTTACATGATGATATCCTACACTCCCTGAGTGATGGTCGTTGTTAGCTTATATTAACGCACCACTACCGGCTTAAATTAATGCATGAAAGTGTACAGCAGTGAAAACCAATATTTCCACAGTCCATACGTCATTGACCATGAAGGTGCATTTTCAATCTTTTGTTCTCCTATAGGGAATCGTAAATTAGGTATCAGCGAAATCATACACTAAAAGTGGAACAGCGCAGCACAATAGCCACCTTTGTGCACTTGCATTTCCTTGTGATGTGACCCGGATTCGAAACAGCCCATCACTGCCACACCGCATTTACCAACAAGGTCACTCATCATACTGGTGAACGATTAGATAATTGCTGGAGCGGTCGTTTCAGTAATATATCAGTTTATTTTCGGCCGAGGGTAAACAAGATTTAAAAATCCCTCGTGAGAGGCGGAAAAACAGCCACAAAGACATCAAAGCTAACTACAACTTTTAATTTTCGGCCCATGCATTTGATGTCTTGGTCACCTATATTAAATTAAAAATAATACGTACAATGAGTGAGTGAGTAATGGTGTCTAATGTACAACTACCACATTCAGGTAACAAACACGCTGAAATACACAAGTAATAGTCCGTACGAAGTGGGGCTGGCTATGAAAAATCCGCCATCTTGGATTAGTAGCACATGGACAGCGTGTAGAGCAGTGGTCCATGGCGGATTTTTCATAGCCAGCCACACACTTGGTTGGGTTTTTTTTTTACTTGGTTATTTTAGCGTGATTGTTGTAAGCATCAGTTACGTGAAGGTGATAGGTGAAGACACCATTACTCATCGTGGTACGTATTGGTTTTTTTTATTTTTTTATTTAGGTGACCAAGACATCAAACGCATGCCGAAAATTAAAAGTTGTAGTTCGTTCTGATGTGTTTATGGCATCTTTTCCGCTATCAGGGGGAATTTTATAATCTTTGTCATTTTAGCTCAGATGAAATAGGAGGAACAGCTCAGTGCTCTCTGCTTGCCTCATCACCAACTCAGACATTTTTACTGTCACGAAAATAATCGTCGATGTTATTTCACGACGTCTTTCAAAATTTTGAAATTCTATAAGAATCTTGCAAAATGTAATGTCTTGCACAAACGAAATGTAATAAGATACAGATTTTTACAACCAATTCGGAAACCGATTGCTGTCTGGGGTCGCTACCAAAAATCCCGCTTTGTGAAATTTCTTTTAAACCTCGAAAAAAACGCCCAGGCGCCATTATACAAAATAAAAATAGAAACACCGTTCTTTCCCACCGCTTCCCCCCCCCCTTTCCCTTCCCCCGCCCAGTGAAACCCAGAAGTAATAGACGACGTGCGTTTGTGCGCGGTTGGAAAAGTTGTTGTAAATAGGCCGTTATTCCAGATGTTTGAGCGACGCTATGCAGCCAACTTATCCCATTTTGGGAATAGAGGAATACGTTGAAGCTTTGCATAATTGATGATTGTCGTGCACTGAGCGGTAAAGCCAGACCCCGGGGGAGGGGGGGGGGAGGGGAGCAAGCCAAACGAACGCCATCAATAATAGAAAAGTACATCATCGTGAAAAACACGTACATTTTCTACTAGGGGCAAATACGGAGAAGAAAATAAAAGCTCCCGGAACCAAAAACATCTCTCTTCTCTCTTTTTTTTTTTTGAATGTCGAGGAATTTTCGATGATTTTCTTCACTTAAAATGTAGCCGGAAAAGGAGAAAAAACAAATTCTGTCGTTTTACATTTCAAGGGCGAAAAGGTTGCTCAGAAAGAAGCTTAACAAACATCGGAAGGTATCGCTTTCGCTCAGTTCAACAAAATAGTAGCCCGCCACAAAAATTGAGGAGTATTTCCTAAATTCACCGAATAGCTCATCCGTAGATTAGACAGTTATAACGAAATATGACATCTTAAGGGCACGTTTACGCAACCACTCGCTTTTGCATTTTTGCTGCTAGAAGCTAGTAATCACCTCAAATTCCAACATGGTGGCGGGTTTTATGTCTGCCGCCTCGCAACGAAAACAGCAAATAACGTGAGTTCAGAAGCGTTTGGGAAAATTGTTTGGTCATGAGGAATTTTTATATTATTGGCACGGATTATAAGACTACAAGTATTTACTCAAACGATGTCGGATTTAGCTAATCCATTTAGCGTGGTTACCATGGCAATCGCACCTTTGCCAATGCAAAGGCGAGTCGCTGCATAAACGCGCCCTAACACCTCCAAGCGCCTACGTGGAGCCCTGACGCAGTGCTTATTTTACAGAATTCCCCCGAGTAATTTGGAAAATTTCCCTTTTTTTCCTGTGTAAAAAAATTAATTCCCTTTTTTTACTTCCCTATATTTAATTTCCTTTCATTACACCACTAATTTTTAACAATTCCTAATTTTAAAAAAAAATTGAGCCCTTTTTAGTGGCACAGGAGCGCTACATATTAACGGGAAGTGGAAATAAAATTCAAACGACTACTTACTTTATTAGAACTAGTCCTCCTGCCGTTCCTACCGGAAGTGATGTATATATGGATGGACCTGTGAAAGTGAGTACTCCCACAATTTTCGTGATTTGCCTAAATAAACCACCAACAGACGATAGGTAGTTGCTCCTTATCGCAATAAACCAGCCAATAAACTCTAACCAAATTAAAAAATGGGGTTGGGTAAGGGTTCAAAATGTTAACACGCGTTTGTTGGAGTAGAAGTTTCGAAATGTTTGATTTGGATGGAGAGAAGATCGTGAACCACTATGTCACGAGCCACGGCTGTTTGCCGTGACGTCATCGTGAGTCAGCCACTGACGAACGAGAAGAGCGAATCTTTGGCCCTCTGAGTGGCCTAGCCCAGTCACGTGATACTTGCGTCACGGCAAACAGCCGTGGCAAGTGGATTAGAGAAAATTGCAACTTACAAATAAAACAGTTTCCCCATTTTTTCCCTTGTTCCCTGTTTAATATTTTTTTTCCCTTTCCAGAGCATTTTTCCCCTAAAAAGGGAAAAATTCCCTGTAGGTGGAAGCACTGCCTTGGCTGTAGTTGCGGCAACTAATATATACCTCTCGTATTGTTTTGCCTCCGTCCTGCGCTCGCACGCAAAGCATTAGTAGAGGCATTAGTAGCCTCAACTCCCTCCAGGGCCCCGCTTATGCTTGCAAGAGGCAAGATGCCATATTTCGTTAACTTTCTAATATATGGCTCAGCGATGTCACTTTAGCTCATCCAAATTGTTTCTAAACGAATGATTAATTTGCCGAGTCCTAAGCGTGAAGCAAACCAATCCCTCACTGTGTAGACATAGTTATTGGTCAAATATGCCCTTTTCGAAAATATGCCGTTTTTATTCTAGAAACCGGTCATTCAGGGTGATACAAGAATAACGTGATGCTGAATCGAACTGGCAAATCAGAAAAATGGATAAAGTAACGATTTTTTAAAGTTAAATAGGTTTTTTTGTTTCAAACTTAAAAAAAAAATCCTTTGATCGCTGATAAAAAAATATATTGCTGAGTTGAGTAACAACAAAGTAATTAACAAAATTTATGTCGAATAGCGTTGTGTCGAATTATGTCAAATTGTATTGAATATTGTCGAATTTATGTCGAAATTTAAGTTGAATAGCATTAGCGTTTCGATTTAAAGCGAATTCGTCGTCAAGTTGTTGTGAAAAGAGCCAGTAAATAAAATAAACCACAATAAACAAAATTAAGAAATTACGAAGTAAGTTTTGCTGAATATAGACTAAAATTGAATTGCCAAACAGACGAAATTTAATAAATGACTTAAGATTAAAACTGGAGAAATTGAGGGAATCCCAAGATTCAAAAGGGGGTTGCCTCCCCTTGCTTCAGATCTAGTAAAACTTAAAATTGAATAATTTGATGTTTCATATGACTTTAAAGGCCTCAAACATTAATTTAAAAAGAATTACATTACTTGACATCTTATTTTTTTGTAAAACTATAAACACTTTTATTTAAAGTCTTTATTCAAATTCCCGGCTTCAATAGAGCAACAAACTTGATTTAAATCATCAATCCATATTACAAATCAATCCGTTCCGTGAACGCTTCTACAGTTGGAATCGGCGTGACGCAATTCCGACGAAGTGCCAGTGCGTACAATTTTTGGTTTTTGGAACTTACTAATGGCAAGTTTAATTTATTATTTTGGCGTTTAGCGTACATTTTCCACCGACGACTTGTAAGTTGCTTTGCGTATTTTATGCTTATTATTTTTCATTTTGTTGAGTGGAAGTGCGAGTAAAACAAATTGAAAATGTGTGTACAGGTTTAGAAAAAAAAATTTGGTGTTGGCTGTATCTAGAGCGAATTTCGTCAAAATGTCTCGTTGTGCAGATTGAAAATGAAGTACGGTGCATGCGTGGAAGCAGGCAGGAGTCCATTGTTGCCATGGAGAAATCATGTTGTCATCCAATAAAGACAATGTCTGTGTTCTTTTTTTTATTAATGATGTTTCGTACTTCATTTCTTTTCCATTACCCCTTTTTTTTCCAGTTATTGGGACTGAGTGCAACTTGCTGTTTATGTGTACATGTGTTACATAAATAGACAAAAAATCGCTGGAAATAATATTAAGGAAAATTGGAAATTAGCCAACAGCGAAAATCATACACTAGAAATAACGTAGCTCAGTAAACCACCTTCATGCACTTACGTTTCGTCGGAGTGGCATGACCCGGATTCGAACCGGCTACCCAGTTCGCCCCCAGATCACTTGCATAGCTCCTAAATCGCTATGGCCACATCCTCCACTGGCATAAAGGTTACTTACTGAACCCGTTATTAAGGTCACAACCGTGACCAGGGCTCCATTCGACCGAAATTCACTCAGCCATACAATGGAGAGGGAAGACAAATCATACAAATCATTGAGCCTTGTGAGTGTATGATTGTCTATGGCCGAGTGAATTTCGGTCGAATGGAGCCCTGGTCACGGTTGTGACCTTAATAACGGGTTCAGTGAGTTATCTTTATAAGCCAGTGGAGGATGTGGAAATAGCGATTAAGGCGCTATGCAAGTGATCTGGGGGCGAACTGGGTAACCGGTTCGAATCCAGGTCATGCCATTCCGACGAAACGTAAGTGCATAAAGGTGGCTTACTGAACTACGTTATTTCTACTGTATGATTTTCGCTATTGGCTAATTTCCAATTTTCCTTAATACATGTGTTACTGCAAGTGATATTTCATTGAGATTTAGACCGCTAGGTAAGACGAGTACCGTTTGAATGCGTAAAATATGACAGTGACGAAAAACCACAAGAGTATCTACAGGAACACGCGATTTAATTTGCGATAAAACAATAATTGAACATCCCAATGTAATAATGGGGATAAGTAGTGAAATATACTTGTTTTGAGTTATGGGCCTCCAAACATTGTAGACCATTATCTACGGCATTTCGTTATTTATTCGTTATTATGTGTTTATCGAATTCGTATGGCAATATATGGTAATGGCACAGGAAACTTTACTGACTATTTTATCAACAATAAGTACCATTAACGGCCCTTAATGCTGGTACTTTTGTTAGTCGACTAACTCCATTTATGCTATGTTTGTTACCCCATTGTTGCATAGGTATATATAAGAACATAAGCGGGAGCATCTACCTGGTGACGCAAAAAAATATTCTTAAAAAATACCCCATTACTGCATAAAGGCATGGAGAATCTGAAACTAATGTCTAGAGATGTAATGGGGCAACTCAACTTACCAAACTATTGCATTTGGATGTTCAATTTTTGCCTTAGTCACCTAGACAAACCAAACATGATAACGATGAGCTAGGAACGACACGCAAACGTTCGAGGACCCCATTACTGTATGATACTTGCAATAAAATTTTTTTTTTTACTTTTATTGTAATTATCATGCAGGAATAGGTCCTGGAACCTTCGTTCATAGCTCATCATTTTATGTTTTGTTTGTCTAGGTGACCAAGACAAATATTATTATTTTGTCGGAAATTAAATCATGTGTTCCGGTTGATGCTCTTGTGGTTTTTCGTCACTATGAGGAGTGAATTTTACGCATTTACCTCTTCAACCACAAATTAATTGAAGCCATAGTCCCGTTTGAGTTGAACGTCGTTCTGCACAGGGGCGTCTCGGAGGGGGGCGGCGGTTAATGAGCCTAACGTCATTGCAGGACACAACCCCAGGACAAAATCCTCCAAACAAATACCCACGGACTAAATCCCTCCCTCCTGTAAAACAGAAGGGCTAGCGAGCGCTACTGAATTGGGAAACTGACATATTCGACTAATCCTACGTTACTTCCGGAACCTTACAAAGTTACACACTTATACGAAATTAAATTACGCAAATTACCAGAACAAAATCCTATAGTTAAAACAAGTTTGAAGTATACCATTTTTTTATGAGCGAATAATTTGTGGATTGTTAGCTTCACACACTGACTTGAGGATAGCTTTGGCACCTCTCGAAACGCCATTGAAGTTTTGGTGAGTATTTTTTTTTAAAATAAAGTACGGAATTTTTACAAATGTACTGTGGTCAAACAAGCTTTCATCGCCAAGTCTATTCACTACTTACTAATGTCGATCATTTCGGAAAATTGACTGCTTTTTCTTATATAATAATTGGTTTTGAGTGAACCCTACTTTTGAGGCAACAAATAAGCGAAAAATCGAAGAAAGAAAAATGATGGTGGCTACGATTTACCAGACGTTTCTCTCCTAATTTCGGCTGTAGCGTGACGCAAACATTCTTGCCTTTTACCACTCTGGGCCGCGGAAATCAAAACGACCCCGGAAATGCACGCGTTCCCATGTCGATTGTGGCATGTAAAGATCCTACGTACTTCCTAGTTAAATTGTCCCTCTCCGTCCCGAGACAAACTTAGCAGTTGAAAGGGATGTTAAATGGACACTTTCCTTTTTTCTGGGTGAGCTGTACTATTTAAGTGAACTATCTGTTCCCCCATCAAGTTTCATCTTCAAACTCAAAACGCACTACATGAATTCGGCAAAGTCTGGTATAATAAATCCACGATTTAGGCTACACTTCCCCGTCACAAACAATTCTCCTGTCAGTTCAACAATATACCGGTTCTCGAGTCTGAGATTGGGTCAGCTTGGCTGTGACGTCACATATTGAAGTCTGAAGAAACGTACGTATGCGGAGAGGTGGGTGGGGGATGGGGACGAGAGAAAATCCGGGGAGGGGGAAGAGGTGGGGGGAGTAGGTAAAAAGAACGACTCGAATCTTTGGAGCGTTCCATCTCGTCCAAAGTTGGAGCTCTTTTGTGGCGGACGCGGGACATTGAGGGCGTTTGGCGGCTCGTCGCCCCTGCACACCCCCCCCCTTACCGCCTTTGTACCCCCCCCCCTCCCTCCCCATCCCTTTCGCGACAACGGGCGCATTAGCGGGCCTCCATTAGGCGGAAGAGCGCCAGGCGAACACGGAGCGCCAAATGTAGTTATGGCGGTGGCCGCGTGGAGCGCAGCTGTCGACGCCTGCCGTTCGTCGCCCCGGGGCGAAGGCGCGCACGAGCCTGATTGGGTTAGGCCTGATTTCATCGCGTGTCGCTATGACAACCAGCTTCAAATAGAATCGGTAATGTGTCAGCTAGAGGAGATATGCCTGTCCAAAAATTTTGAGGGTCAGAATTACTTGGCGACCCTCCACACCCGGATCGTTTACTCAGGCTGGCTAAAAGGGCCCAATTAAATCGCTTATTGCAGACGGAGATGCTAAAATCGGGTGCGGTTTGATTTGTTGAGGGTCGGTTTCCGGTTTGGATGTTTGCAATCCGACGGCCATGTTAACGCGACTTCTGGATTTGAGTTGCGCTAACGAATGATGACCGTACAGGAGCTGTATGGACGGATTGTTCATAAAGGTAGCCGGAAGAGGCACCGAGGAAAAAGAGGGGGGGGGGGAGGAGGAGGAGGAGGGTTAGTCCAAAAACCTGTGCTTTATTTGCCTCCTGGACTGGCCAGCGCCACACACACACTCACACACGCGCGCACGCATACCACTTCCCCAACATCTTTGGTACATTTTTTATTTATTTTAAGAAAAATGAAACATAGTGTTACCTTCGTTTGGCCGAGATATTCTCCCAAGGCCCTCCCACCGGCCCTCCTTGATAAGTCGATAAATACCCTACGGGAAGGGAGAGAGATGGCGTGAGTGTCCGTCCACCTGAACCGGATATCTTTCTTCCCACTCTCTAACAAGAAATTTACGTCCAAGTTGATAAGAGCGCATACGGTCAACTCGGTTGTCCGTTTACTCGCGACTGTTTTGCAGCCGAAAGTGCAAGAAAAATCAATTTGTAGACCCAGCATCGCGAACCCTAATCTCCCTTGTGAAATAGAGGCACGTATAACATACACGGTAGACTAATCAACACAGTTCCGAAAGCATCACAAGAACACACCTTTCACGCGTTACTTTTATGTTGCTTACAGGTGACTAAGTTTTACGAAGAACCAGCAGTTTATGAAGCTAGATATTGTATAGATATAGATACAGCAACAAAGGGATAGATGAGAAAGATTAATAATGGTAGTGGCGTGCACAGCGGGGGGAGGGGGGGCGGGGCCGGGGCCCGGGGAGCATAGCCCTTATCTTTTTTGGAAAACAATGCCCTTTTTGCCTTTTTTGTAAAAAATAAATGCTCTATTTTGCTTTTCTGAACCGAGAAATGCTGGTGGTGCACCAAGGGAAACGACTTATAAACCTAAAAACGGCAAAAAAGGAGGGCAGGAAAGGGGTAGAAAAGGGCAAAAGAGACTGTGACCAAGCTAAAAAAAAACTAAAAGAAATAAAACAAATTCCCTAGGGAAAAAAAATCTCAGCTTGCTCCATATTACACCAGTCTGATACGATTGGCATAGAAGAGTTTGCGGTAGTCCGTCTTAAAAGTTTGAGAAAAGGCCCACGTGTACGCTTACTGAGTTGAGTCCGAAAAAAAAAATACATGGAAAAATCGAAATCAACTAAGTTGTGGAGTAAGGAATAGCCTGTATAAATCTGTCCTGTAATCTACGAACCTGGAGTGAGTCCAAGTTACTAATCCTCAGTTCTTCATAATAAGGTTTATTTTTTCAAGCTCCTTATAATGATATGGTAAAGTGCGGTAGCACTGCTTCAAGACACTCGATGTCACCTAACAGATGTGGGGACCATACTGAACTGCATACGAAAAAAGTGTTTTTTTATTATATTTTTTAAATTAGGTTGCAAGAAAATAGTGAGAGTAGAGGGTGTGTCCTCTTAATTGTACAAATTATGTCTCAACTTTTGGACATGGGACATCTAAGATTAAATTAGAAGGCTGTCCTCATTTAAGACCGGACATTAGGGATGGGTCGGTTTTCATTTCTTTGACCTCGGTGCCTGTTTCGGTTTTGCCCACAAAAACCCGGTTTCGTTATCGGTTTTTGACACCCTCCACTCCAACCACATATTCCTAGTTATTTTCCTGTTTTTTTTTTTTGCTTTTTTTCACTTCCAGCAGCGTTATAGACCATGGGTCTATACCACACGCCATGGCTGTTTGCTGTGACGTGCATATCACGTGACTGGGCTAGTCCAATCAGACGGCCAAACAGCCGTTGTTCTCGTTCGTCATTGGCTAACTCATGGTGACGTCACGGCAAACAGCCATTGCGCGTGGTTTAGCTGTGGCACCCATTTCCTCTACTACGTTCTTTTTAAAAAGAGTAGGAGCTTTGCTGTGAATTATACGCACAAAATGATAATTATTAAAAAATGCAAAGCAACAAATCAATCTTTGATCTTTCGAACACCGTACGTAAAACCGACACAAAATCTGAATCGGTTTCGGTTTTTAGTCAAAACCGAAAATTCGGTTTTGGTTACCGACCCAATGTCCAGTGGACATTAAATCAGCAATAACGTACGCAGAAAATTTAGCTACGAACGTAAAGCGCCCATTCTTTGCCAACAGCACAAAGGTCTCTAGATACGGCTTTTCTGATTAAGTGTTCACGCTCTTACTCTGCTGTTTTGCCAAAGGATTTTAATCCGAATTGCTCTCGTCTTGTCAGCAGGAGAAGCCAACGTTGGAATCAGGGGTTGCTTTTGATTTGCATGTTAGTAAGTAGTAAGTAGTTTATTACGACGGCTCGAAGTTCATGGTGAACTTGTGTTTGCCGTATAAATCAGGTACAGTATGTGGGAATCCGGCTATCAGGCTTGAAGGGGGTAGAGCGATGGTACGGTGCCTCCACGAGCCTCCAAGCAGAAAGGACTGACAGTCAAGCGAAACAGCCACACGTGCGTCTGAACCGAGGACCGTGTTCGGATCGATGAGCAAACTAAAATTGGGTTGCTTGTAAGTTGGGTGTTCACAAGTTTCATCAAAGGAACCCAGGATACGTTTGGAGGATTTTATTATTGGTTATTAGGGGCCTGCCCTCTCTCTCCAGCTTGTCATGGCAATCATTCTCTCCCTAAGTCTCAGGCTAGATGTGTGATCACGGTTGCAGTAAGTTGGGATAAAAGTTCATACGTTGCTAAAGTCCCAAAGCATACAGCACTTGTAAAATTGTTGGATCGACTAAAAGTTCGAGCCATTAAGGACTACGCATAGCTAGCTACCTTTGCTTTTGCAGGAATTCTTTGCGGTAGTAATATTAGGCCTGAGCAATGGCGGCCAACAGAATCACAACGTCATGTAAAGGTGACGTTCTTTCGTCGTGAAGCAAAGGCTAAGAAGCGATTTTTTCTGCGGAGGGATTTAGAGAGAGAATTATTAGGCTGAGGAGACTGCCGGTAGAATAAGGGGTGCTTTGGTCTTGAATGTATAATTGCATACAAGAAAAGAAGTTCGCCTAACAAGCAAAGATACGATTAAGTGAGGATCAGCTTTAACAATTTTGTGATGTTCTTACATAGTGGCTTCGGCCGAAGGCTTGACATTGTTTAGCATCAAGGGCTGTTCCTTTAAGTCAACAATACGGTTGTGTACATTTGTTGGCGACCGCGGCTTAATTAAATAATTAGGAGTGGTCAAGCTTATAAAATTCCAAACAAAAACGTCATGTGTGCCGTAAAAAGAGGTTATATGATTGAATGTTCACTTGTTAAAATGTACACGGATAAAAACTGATCATTTTCAATTGAAATAATAAAATGTACAATTGAGAAAATTGCATCTGTTTAAGTGCTGTTGTGCTTTACGAATCATATATTTAAAACGT